>VDFB02281887.1:0-25669 GCA_007258455.2 Sequoia sempervirens
CTTGGCATCAATCACACCATCATTAGTGACATTTTTGGTTTTTTCCCATGTGCAAGGTCTTTCGTTATAAATGGTGTAAGGGCGGCTATCTTGATATTCCTAATATGTGAGTGTTCCCCCTTGTGCAATAAGGGCTCTTTCGATGTTGAGTGTCTTGGGGATCAAATGATCATACATGGTGATGCAATACATTTTTAGGTGGAAGGGCACATTTTTCTCAAGATTGGAAATGATAGTGCAGATTTGTTGTTCCTCTAGCATGGCCCACTTGCTCCTATTGGCCTTAGATCTTCAACATTGTATGAAGGTTGTGAATGTATCTCCCTTAGCCTATTTAAGAGTGGATAGTTCCTCTAGACTCACATCCATTCCTATGTTGAATGCATAGTTCTTTATGAATGCATCCATGATTTCTTGGAATTATTTGATTCCAAGAGGGAGGCAAGAGAACCATTCAATTCCCTGTCCAACAAAACTTCTAGGGAATAGTCGCATTAGATATGTGTTGTCATATGCAACTTCCATGAAATGTACTTGGAATTCCCTGATGTGATCTTTAGGATTACCCATCCCACGATATTTGTCAAATTTAGTGATTTCAAACCCTTTTGGGAACGGTACTATCGTAAGGCTTCTGTTGAATGGATAGGGGAAAAAATTGCTTAGAATTTTCATTGTTTTTCCAGATTGGAGGTCTAGCACCTGTTGCAAGAGCAACTTGATTTGTGTCATCACATCATTTTTTGGATTGGGTGGTGGGGTGAATGTGTTTTGAGGTGGTCTAATCATTTAAGTGGCAGGTGGGGTGTTTTGTATATTTGTGGGAGGTTGTTGCAAGCTTTGTTGTGTGACCAAGGCCTATTGGTATGCCTAAAATTGTTGTTGTGCCAACAATGCTTATTGTTGGTCTTGTTGTTGTTGTTAGTACCAACAATGCTTGTTGTTGGGCTAATAATTGGGTTGATTCTTGTTACACTTGGTGTGGACATCAAATCTGCAAATGGTTAGTAACTAACATAGACAAACATGATTAGTTTCCAAGCAAAACAAACCTTCAACATCCATATGAGATATCTAACATGTTCTAAAATGCTATCTAATAACAAGATACATAAAAGCCTACAAAGAAAAACATGAAATCAATCTATCCCATATTGGATTGGTGTCACATGTGCTAGTGACCCTTTCCCAATCCTTGATTGATAGCTAGTGATGATGATGCAATGGAAATGATGAGCAAAATTAGTTCTCAAGGAGAGTAACTTTGCATATGCTTTTTGGATGAAATTGTGGAGGTTGTGAAGGATTTGATAAGAGATGAAGCCTCTATTTTATAGATTTTCAAAATGCTAAGAGTGTTGAAAATGGACCAATGTGGGAAAAAGATCAATCCAATAAGATAAGGCCACTTGTCAAGTAATGATAGGCCAATGGTTGTGCAAGATTTGGGAAGAGTGCCCATGAGAGGGAAAATTTGAATTCAAATTTTGCAATAAATGCTGATTTTGACTTTGGAAGGGGACATGTAAGAGGCATGTAAGGCCTCATAAATGCTATGTTGGGTGTACATGTCCACTTTGGGGGAGATTCAAACTTGGAGGATATTCTCCCTTTATGCCAAGTTGAAAATAAAGATTTTGATAAATCAATTAAATGAAATTTCATGTGCAAGTGGCCAAATCTAGAGAATGCAAGTGGGTGAGATTAGCATTTAATCGGGATTAGATTAAATTAATGATGATTAGGCTGATTTGACCAACTTGACTTGATTTAGGGATTTAAATCAAATCAAAGGGAGATGAATGATGATCTGAGATTTAATTAAATAAATGATTGATTTATTTAATCAAAGAGATGATGATAGTATCAAGTTTGATTTATTTGATTTAAACTGATGACTTTAGGAGATTGATAAATAAACTTGATTTATTTGCCGAATGGATGAATATGACCTAGTTGAATGCATTATGTCAATTTGACGTGTCTACACTTGGTATTGTTGTAGAGCTTGTTGATATGCTTGTTACTGAGCTGCTTGGTATTGTGCATATGCTTGTGCTTGTTGAGTATGATATTGGGCTTGTGCCTGAGCTTGAGCTTGTTGGGAGGCTTGTACAACCTAGGCAGCCTATGCAGCTTATGTGGCTTGTGCAGCTTGAGCTACTTGGGCTACTTCCATAGCTTGGGTAGCTTGTTGTGCTTGTTGTGCTTGTTGTGCTTGTTGTTGTTACAACAAAGCTTGAGCTTGGGCAACTTGTTGTGCTTGCACTTGTTGAGCGGCTTGTTGTGCAACTTGTGTGGCTTATTGAGCTTGAAACTATTGAAGTACCTTTTGGTAGGCTTGTTGAGCTGCTTACAATGTGATATTGTATTGGTTTGCCATGTTTGATTTTGGTGGTGGTGGTGATGGTGGATTTGGAATGGTGTGAGATGTTGTCATGAGAGGTGTTGTTGGATTGATGATAGGGGGTTGTGTGGTAGATGGTGTAGTTGATATGATAGGTCCTTGAGAGACAACATTTTGAGATTTTTTGATTGTCTGTGTCATTTGGATTGGTGCCACCTGGTGTTGCAATATTGGTGGCATGATCGATGGATTTGGTATGATGGTTTGATTCCTGATTGGATTATTTCTTTGATTTTTTTGGTTGAGGATTGGTAAACGAAGTTTCCCTAAACCGAGAAGTGGTGTGGATGTTAGTGGTAGAGGTGGAAATGGTGGGAAGATGGGTGGTGTCTTCCATTGATCAAATGATGATGATGATGATGAGGGATCAAATATCCCTCATGGTCCAAATAGTCCACCTTCTCCCTGTGAAGTCATGGGGAGAGACTTGTGGGTTAAGATGATATGCCAATGTTGTAGAGGATGGATTGTTGGGGTTATAAAAGATGAGAAAAACGTATGGGTGTTTCATATTTTGAGGAACAGATTGACCCAAGATTGTGTTTGCATCCAAGTCTTGGTTATTTACAAGGGGATTTGTTTGAAGAACATGAAGCAATGAGCTCCCCTTGTTGACAATAGGTTGAGTTGGAGCAAGGGATGATGTGGGTTGGGGGATGGGTTGAATGAGACCAATGGCATAATACCAAGAAGTTTCTCCACAATAGTTCCTACATCATAGTCAGAAGGGAGTTTAGTCCCTTCCTTTAGTAGCTCTAACATGTATTGTGAAGGATTCAACCTCATCATCACATTGAAAATTTTGTGATTTTTGACTATTTCTATGATTTCATCTTGAGTCGTCCCTATGACATTGTTGGTGATGTCTTCCACTTGACAACCTTCCTCTTGAGGATCTTGTGGAAGTTGAGGAAGGTTAAGTGGTGGATTGCTAGATCTAATGGGGTTGATTTGAGGCACAGTTTCACTCAAGTCACTTGAAGTGGATGTTTCTTTTTTTTTTCCATGTTCTTCTTGTGTTGAAATCTAGTTTCGACCATAAAATAAGGATCAATTTTTAGGAATGTGGGAGGTGAACCTCTAACTCCTTGGATTGATCTTTAGGTACAAAAAAGAAAGTCTAAGATGTTAAGGATCAAAGGATGGTGATGACATGATGAAAGGTGGATGATTGTGGATGATTAAAATCTTAAGAACCTTGAAGGAGATACTAGAATTTAGGACTTTTGTATTTTTGATGTTGGATTTGATTTTGGATTTTGATTTTGATTTGATTTGGACTTGAATTTGGATTTGATTTTGGACTTGATAATGAACTCATAAACTCCAAGAGGTTATATGGTGTCTTGGAATAATTTTTTTCACAAGGTGATAATTTAACTAAGTGTATGAAGAAGGATGCATCCACACACACTTAGTCAAGCAAGATGATTTTGATTTGATTCAAAGGATTTTCCAAAAGTCTAGTATGAAGGATTTCTCCAAGATTCTAAGAGTTGTTTGTAAAGTGGATTTGATTGATGTTTTGAGGATGGATGAAAATGTTGATTGTGATCCTAAGTGAACCTAGAAAGACTTTTGTTTACAAGACCTCGATATTGAAGAACATGCTATACTTCCTATGTGAGAAACTCAAACCTTTGAAAAAGACTTGGATTTTAACAATAGTAAAATGAATACAAATTGGGATTGTCCTTTAAAGCATGCTTGTAAAAGTTATAGACCAATTTGTCCCTAACTTCATAAAGCATAGACTAACATTTCTTGAGAGATTTTTGACTAAGACCTTTGGACTTTGGTTTTCATATTTTTATCTTTCAAGAAATCATTTGAAAGAGCGCATTTGTGGGGTCCAATTTTTTCTTATCTTTTTCTTAATGAGTTCTTTTTATTGTGGGACAATAGTTTTTTGTGAGTTGTACTCAAACAAATTAGAGTTAATAGCTCAGATAAGTTAGTGAGAAAGCAAGAATGTTACTTAATGAGTTGTTATTTTTAGTTTTGACTATAGGAATATCTTTTATGGGTAATTAGGTCAAATTATTTCATGTGGTTGGTTGTATTGTTGAATTGATTGTTACCTCAATTAATGTGTTGTTTACAGAGTGAGAGTGAACTTGGTTATTGTTCTAGTGGAAGAGATGATCATTTATGGAAGTTTTTTCTTGATTGCATGGTTATTGTGAGCTATCTTTAAAAGCATGATTTATGGATGTAATGTCAGATTGGTTCCTTGTGCTTTTGTGGGTGACTTTGTAAGTGAGTTGGCTATGTTAGCCTTCTTTTCGTGTATTTTGTGGGTGACTTTGTAAGTGAGTTGGCTATGTCAGCCTTCTTTTGGTTGAGCATGAGGATTTCATTGTGATGTTGTCACTCGCTATTTTATACTTAAGTGGTTGATTGAAAATAGTTTCTTGAGATTTTATTATTATTTCCGTTTCGATATGGAACCAGTGTGTTTATAATTTAGTAGACTTCTAGAGGTGGTGGGGAAACTTGATTAATGTTGGATTTTCCATGATTTGATCCTTGTCGTTTGTTTGTTCTTGTCTCTAATTTTTTAGCTCTTATGGGGTTACCTTGTACTATGGTGTTGACATTTGATGTAGCTCTTGGGCGAGATGGTTATACTCTGCACATGCACTTGGTTTTGTGGTTTTAGTGATTTACATGTTCTGGCACACCCCTTGATGTTGTTTGATTGTGTTTTGGTGCTATAAGGGAGAGTGGATTTTCATGGAGGCTAACAAACAAAGGGGCAGCCTAGATAATCCATGGAAGAGTTTATTTAATAAGAGAAAACCTAATAAAATATACTATTGGGGTTGGGTAGGATCACACTAAACAAGATAAATAAGATGTCTCACCCAGGCTGTTAGTGCTCTCACAGACTAAGGGTGGGCTGAGAAGGCAGTGGGTGACAAGATCACTACCTTGTCCTCATGAAAGGTTAGTGGTTCTGCATGTGTCACCCTATGGGGCTGGTGCCTAGTGAGAGGCAACCAAGATAACCATAGATAAGGGTTGGTGCCTAGTGAGAGGCACCTATGATAACCCATATAGGGCCATGTGATGACACTCTCCTATAGTATCCCTTGTTATTCTATTACCTTTGTGTGCCTCTGGAAGCAGTCACCTTGTAAGTAGTCATTTGATGTAGAAGTTAATTATTGTTTATTGTTACTCTTGTTTGTTGAGTCTTGTAGTATTTCTGCTTAATTATTCTATGTTGTGGGCCTTTCTTGTCATCTCCTAGCATAGGGGGTGGGCCTTTGGGTCCATGTGGTCGGGTGGAACATGCTATGTACCCCATTAGGTCCCTAACTAGAGTTCGTGAAGCCTAGACATTGTACCGATGTAGTTGATCCAGAGCTTCTTCATAGTTCAATTGTACCATGTTCTTTGTTGTATTGCTCTTGTAATTGTTGTATGATTCCCACTTTGAGTGCGGAAGCATTGTTGTACTCTTGTAAACCTAAAAAAATGTAATTTCATATTGATACAATATGTATATTATGATTTGATCAATGTAATGTATGGATATTCTTGAATGTATCATGTGTTTCATTTATGGATGTATGATCATTGTTTACTTATCCTATATCATGATTTTGCAATGTAATCTCATGATGTGGCAATCATCCTTATGGTATGGGTTTATGTTTAGTAATGTTGTCACATGTACCCCAGAGGACATAGTTAGATATTGTATATATATAATTGTAATAAAAAAATCATAATTAATTATTTACTTGGAAAAAAATAACAAAAAAATATGCATCACTTTGGGACATGAGTCCTCTACCTATATCTAAAATCTTATAATTTTTTTTAATCTTTTATTGTGGTTAGGGTGGTAAGATAGACACCTACTTCTCATTTTTTCCCTGAAATTTAAGTACTGCTGCATTGAAATTTCAAATTTTCACCAAATAGATTTTCCTTTTTTTTAAAATAAACCTAGTATTTTAGAAACTACATTCAATTTTATTATAGATTATATTCTAACACATTTTTGAAATAATATAGATAACTTATTCAAATTTTTACATCAAGTTTCCTAACTCTAATTTTTCTAAAATTTTTGCCACTTAAGGGCCTATTTTTTCTATTATGATCCTGCACATGCCTGTTTTTGGGTTAGAGAGTTTCATAGTGTGGTTTTCACTCAAAGACCTAGATATTATTCTTAAATTTTCACTTTTACGACTGAAAGGATTCAATCATTTCTGTGTAATAGGCATATGTGTCCAACTCAATGTTGAATCTAGCCTTGTGATCTCTGCATGGTATAGTATATTGCAATCCCATGAATTCTGAGAGATCCTCATCATTTTCAATGTGTCCAAAATTGGTGGTCCTCATTGGTCATAATTGATGAGTTGGGGATAGACTAAGTTTAGCTCATGGGTTTGGTTGTTTGACTGAAAATATAGGGTACTAATCATGAGAAGGGAGGGATCCTCGAATAGCATGGGTAAGTCAATTATAGGGTCCTTGTTACACACATTAGTTATGTCAAAGCTAAAGTTATCTAAGGGAAAACCTTGTGGATACTGGCAGCTGAGGCGAAGAGTTTACTTTTCTCACTAGGGCACCTTTTCCAAGTATGGTTATTTTTGGAGGGGTACACGCAAGGCCATGATTTCTCATACGCTTCTCATGGATGAGAGGGACTAGAAGACCATTGTCATTTTTCCCAAGTTTCTTATTTTTTTTATAGCCCATACCAAGCATCATTTGTAGTCCTTTGTTGCTATCATCCATGGGAAGATCAGGCATACGCCTTTCATCTTGATATAGCAGACTTCATATGTCTTTTTCATCTACCACTTCTCGGCTTATGTCTCCCCAACACTTGAATCTAGATGGGTCTGCTTTAAAATTTTGGGATGATGTTTCAATCGATTGGGGCTTCCCGCGAGACCTAGGAGAGTGAGATAACTCTCCTATTACAAAAGCACTCTTCTTCATTCTATAATCCCCACAACCATTGTCTTGGATAATAACTTTAATTTTAGAGATTTCAAGAATGGCTAGTGTCTTTGTCTTAGAGGTGGAGGCTAAAGTAGTTGGGTCTACATATGGAGTGGTAGGGCCTTCATCATTCTTTGGGACCTAGGGTATCTTGTAATACTTTGCTTCCATAATTTTATAGTAATAAAATGGCTTGGGATCACCATGGATTGTGACCTCTTGATTATGATAGGGAAACTTGACACATTGGTTGAAGGTAGAGGTGACAACTTGCATCCCATGTATCCATAGATTCCCTAGGAGGATATTATAAGGTAAATCAAGATCCAGGATGTAGCATGTGGTTTCCATGATGGCTGACCCTACTTGAATAGGGAGTTGAATAGTGCCTTGAGACAATCTTTCCTGATCATCATATGCCCTAATTATTATACCTTTACCTTTTTCAATGATTTCCTCAGAGAACCCCAAATTATTTATTAACATGAGAGAATAGATATTGAGACCCGTACCCCCATCCACCAAGATGCTTTGACTTTGTTTTATGACCAAGACTCGAGATGGAGTGCATGGTTATGAGATGGTTGTACGCGGTAACTCTGACAGCACGTGAGGAGATGGGGGTGAGGATGCTCAACCATAGTTGAATCAAGTAGCATCAAGATCTCTAGGAAGCATGAAGCCAATGCTTCTAGGATATTCTTGGCACCAAGTTGGTATTTTAAAGTAACCCATGACAGGACTGAAAAGTGGGGGGTTCTTTCAACTAGTATGCGACATTGCAACCATTGGGAATCATATTTTGATTTGAGGTGGTTTCTAGATGCTGGATGGTCTAAAGAATGGTAACTTTTTTTGCCATGTGTGGCATTCCAATAATCAAATTGCCTCCCTTGACATTAAAAATAGTGACCCATTCATCTAGGGATATGACAACAAGATCGTAAACATGGTTTACATTTCCATTATTTTTATTTCCATGGTTATTCCCTTTATTATGATCGGGCATTGGATTCGTGTATATCTTTAGGTCCTGATTTTTGGTTGGTTGCTCAACATTTATGATTTTGTCATCAATAAGGTCTTGGATTATATTTTTCAATCTCATGCAACTAGTCATGGAGTGTCCCTTGATTTTATGAAAATAATAAAGGTGGTTTTCATTGTACCATGGTGGTTTCACTTGGGGCTCTTGATAATTCTCATAAATGGGGATTTTAATGAGATTTTCATTTACTAGCTTCTTCATGATGGATTCGATTGATTCCCCAAGGATTGTGTATTTTTTCTTGGGGGATACTTGTTTCATGGAGGTGGTACCACTTCATTATTCAAATTGTTGACTTGATTACTGGGTGGTTGTGATACCACATTGGCTTGTGTGTTGTTTCAATTGTTTCCTTGTGGTTGTTGGTATGATTGTGTGTTTTGTTTAGGGACACTAATTATGACCTTGGCATCAATCACACCATCATTAGTGACATTTTTGGTTTTTTCCCATGAGCAAGGTTTTTCGTTATAAATGGTGTAAGGGTGGTTGTCTTGATATTCCTAATATGTGAGTGTTCCCCCTTGTGCAATAAGGGCTCTTTCGATGTTGAGTGTCTTGGGGATCAAATGGTCATACGTGGTGATGCAATACATTTTTAGGTGGAAGGGCACATTTTTCTCAAGATTGGAAATGATAGTGTAGATTTGTTGTTCCTCTAGCATGGCCCACTTGCTCCTATTGGCCTTAGATCTTCAACATTGTATGAAGGTTGTGAATGTATCTCCCTTAGCCTATTTAAGAGTGGATAGTTCCTCTAGACTCACATCCATTCCTATGTTGAATGCATAGTTCTTTATGAATGCATCCATGTTTCTTGGAATTATTTGATTCCAAGAGGGAGGCAAGAGAACCATTCAATTGCTTGTCCAACAAAACTTCTAGGGAATAGTCACATTAGATATGTGTTGTCTTATGCAACTTCCATGAAATGTACTTGGAATTCCTTGATGTGATCTTTAGGATTACCCGTCCCACGATATTTGTCAAATTTAGGTATTTCAAACCCTTTTGGGAATGGTACTATCGTAAGGCTTCTGTTGAATGGATAGGGGAAAAAATTGCTTAGAATTTTCATTGTTTTTCCAGATTGGAGGTCTAGCACCTGTTGCAAGAGCAACTTTATTTATGTCATCACATCATTTTTTGGATCGGGTGGTGGGGTGAATGTGTTTTGAGGTGGTCTAATCATTTAAGTGGCAGGTGGGGTGTTGTGTATATTTGTGGGAGGTTTTTGCAAGCTTTGTTGTGTGACTAAGGCCTATTGGTATGCCTGAAATTGTTGTTGTGCCAACAATGCTTGTTGTTGGTCTTGTTGTTGTTGTTAGTACCAACAATGCTTATTGTTGGGCTAATAATTGGGTTGATTCTTGTTACACTTGGTGTGGACATCAAATCTACAAATGGTTAGTAACTAACATAGACAAACATGATTAGTCTCCAAGAAAAGTAAACCTTCAACATCCATATGAGATATCTAACATGTTCTAAAATGCTATCTAATAACAAGATACATAAAATCCTACAAAGAAAAACATGAAATCAATCTATCCCATATTGGATTGGTGTCACATGTGCTAGTGACCCTTTCCCAATCCTTGATTGATAGCTAGTGATGATGATGCAATGTAAATGATGAGAAAAATTAGTTCTCAAGGAGAGTAACTTTGCATATGCTTTTTGGATGAAATTATGGAGGTTGTGAAGGATTTGATAAGAGATGAAGCCTCTATTTTATAGATTTTCAAAATGCTAAGAGTGTTGAAAATGGACCAATGTGGGACAAAGATCAATCCAATAAGATAAGGCCACTTGTCAAGTGATGATAGGCCAATGGTTGTGCAAGATTTGGGAAGAGTTCCCATGAGAGGGAAAATTTGAATTCAAATTTTGCAATAAATGCTGATTTTGACTTTGGAAGGGGACATGTAAGAGGCATGTAAGGCCTTCTAAATGCTCTGTTGGGTGTACATGTCCACTTGGGGGGAGATTCAAACTTGGAGGATATTCTCCCTTTATGCCAAGTTGAAAATAAAGATTTTGATAAATCAATTAAATGAAATTTCATGTGCAAGTGGCCAAATCTAGAGAATGCAAGTAGGTGAGATTAGCATTTAATCGGGATTAGATTAAATTAATGATGATTAGGCTGATTTGACCAATTTGACTTGATTTAAGGATTTAAATCAAATCAAAGGGAGATGAATGATGATCTGAGATTTAATTAAATAAATGATTGATTTATTTAATCAAAGAGATGATGATAGTATCAAGTTTGATTTATTTGATTTAAACTGATGACTTTAGGAGATTGATAAATAAACTTGATTTATTTCCCGAATGGATGAATATGACCTAGTTGAATGCATTATGTCAATTTGACGTGTCTACACTTGGTATTGTTGTAGAGCTTGTTGATATGCTTGTTACTGAGCTGCTTGGTATTGTGCATATGCTTGTGCTTGTTGAGTATGATATTGGGCTTGTGCCTGAGCTTGAGCTTGTTGGGAGGCTTGTGCAACCTAGGCAGCCTGTGTAGCTTATGTGGCTTGTGCAGCTTGAGCTACTTGGGCTACTTCCATAGCTTGGGTATCTTGTTGTGCTTGTTGTGCTTGTTGTTGTTACAATAAAGCTTGAGCTTGGGCAACTTGTTATGCTTGCACTTGTTGAGCGGCTTGTTGTGCAACTTGTGTGGCTTATTGAGCTTGAAACTATTGAAGTACCTTTTGGTAGGCTTATTGAGCTGCTTACAATGTGATATTGTATTGGTTTTCCATGTTTGATTTTGGTGGTGGTGGTGATGGTGGATTTGGAATGGTGTGAGATGTTGTCATGAGAGGTGTTGTTGGATTGATGATAGGGGGTTGTGTGGTAGATGGTGTAGTTGATATGATAGGTCCTTGGGAGACAACATTTTGAGATTTTTTTATTGTCTGTGTCATTTGGATTGGTGCCACCTGGTGTTGCGATATTGGTGGCATGATCGATGGATTTGGTATGATGGTTTGATTCTTGATTGGATTATTTCTTTGATTTTTTTGATTGAGGATTGGTAAACGGGGTTTCCCTAAATCGAGAAGTGGTGTGGATGTTAGTGGTAGAGGTGGAAATGGTGGGAAGATGGGTGGTGTCTTCCATTGATCAAATGATGATGATGATGATGATGAGGGATCAAATATCCCTCATGGTCCAAATAGTCCACCTTCTCCCTGTGAAGTCATGGGGAGAGACTTGTGGGTTAATATGATATGCCAATGTTGTAGAGGATGGATTTTTGGGGTTATAAAAGATGAGCAAAACGTATGGGTGTTTTATGTTCATGGTTCTTTGAATTCATATGTGACAATGCATTGAGCTTATTTCAGATTGCATCTAGTATTTAATATAGAATTGCATTAATTATATTTTTGTATTATTGTTGAATATATCAGATGTTGAGTAATTGTAAAAAGCATAGATTGGAATCTTAATAACATCACTATTGCAATTTGTACTGATCAGATTAATGCCACATTGATCAAAGAAATGAATGATTCAACTGTATCCCACTCTAGTGGGTTGTGATGGAAAGATATTTTTCGAAAGAGAAATTGTACATTGTCAGTATTTCTCCCATGTATGCTGAAATGCCCACTGTAAAATATATGACAAGCACACGTGCATTTTTAAAGTGATTTTAAATTAGTAAGCATTAAAATATAAAAATATGTGACATTAAATCATAAAACAAGGACATTATGGCATGATGTGTATTTTGTTTGATTTTGAAATTTCTTATTGAATTTCCTCTATTGATACCACAACACCACCCAATGGCATTTCTGAAGACCTGGGATCAAACAAAACATTGTTTTAGAAACACAAAAGCAATGAATTGTTTCATGGTCACGTTAGCAAATCAACTATAATGTGTCACACTGCAACTTACTCTGATAGCTGACCCATATATTTGGGTATTTCTGCTTGGTACTTGCTACCAATACGAGGTCCTTTGTTGTGCTCTGCAGACTTATTTTTGTTAAGAAGGCATTGAATACGAGGTTTGGGTACTTTATCTCTCTGCTAAGAAGGTATTGAATAGGTTTGCAAAGCACAGCAAGAGACCTCACATTGGCACCAAGTACCAGACGAAAACACCCAAATAGACGGGTCAGCCATCACAGTTGCATCATGACACGCTATAGTTAATTTGTTATCATGACCATGAAATTCATTGTTTTTGCATCACTAAAATAATGTTTCGTTTGGTCCAAGGCCTTCAAAAATGTCATGGAGTGGTTTTGTGGTATCAATAGAGAAAATTGAAGAAAAAATTTCAAAATCAAACATTAACGATGTATACACTTCATGTCATAATGCCCCTTGTCTTATAGTTTAATGTCACAAATTTCTTTTTGTAATAACTACTAATTTCAAGCCACTTCAAAAAATTGCATGTGTGCTAGATGTTTATTTTTTATAAAGGGTATTTCAGCATACATGGGAGAAACACTGGCAAAATGCAAATTCTCTCCCACAAAATCTAGAGGAAAGCTATCTTCAATGCAAAGAAATTATTTACATGAAAGGGGAGATATGCGCGGATGAGAAAATGACAAGGAAATGAGTTCGTTGTGGAAAATAGTGAAGGTATTTCCTTTCGAATTTCTGATATTTGCATTCTTTGATCACAATCTAGCAATTTTTTTCTTGAGTATTCCTTGATTGCAATTGTTTGCACTTTTTGAGTCCCATCAATAGTTTTTAATCCTCTGTGGGCATTAACATAATTTTTATATGAAAAAGATAAACGCCCTACTCAATTTTTTGTGTTGTTGAAACTTATGTTGTTTTATTTGGTATTCTACAGGGCACCTTTATCTGAAGCTCAGACATATGAATGGGATTGTTCATACTCTGTACTATGATATCCATAAATAAATGCACTACTCAATTTTTGTGTTGTTTTATTTGGTATTCTACAGGGCGCCTTTATCTGAAGCTCAGATAGATGAATGGGATTGTTCATGCGCTGTACTATGATATCCATACCATGCAGAGTTTGCTGTACCCCAACTAAGATCTACAACATAACATGCCCTTGTGCCATTTGCTTCTCTCCAAAAATCAAGATCTACAATGTCATTTTCCATTTCCTCTTATTTGAATGTAATTCTACTGAATTGTAATATTTTTTTAGTGTTTCCATTGGTCAAAGAAGTTTTTTTCTTCGTTCTTTCTTTGAAAAAGGAAAATAGGACACATTATACATTAGAGGCAGGTTAGTGCACCATCAAACATGGGAAATCTTTTAATATAAAGCCACAATTTGCTGGGTTTCCAATCCATGAAATTTTACTTGATACATGTTCTGATCCTTCTCGTTGGAAGGCCACTCATAATTAAATTTGGATGATCGGCTTTACAAATTGAACATACATGTAGAGGGTTATTACCCACATATTATATTTTTGGGACCACAAAACTTCTTTTTCATATTGCCTCTTCCTTTGTTGCCACTTTGACTTGTATGTTTGGGACCACACAACTTCTTTTTCATATTGCCTCTTCCTTTGTTGCCACTTTGACATGTTTCTCTTTCATTGCACATTCTTTGATGTCATTTTCATTTCTTCCTAATGATGATACATTCTGATCCCATATTCCATATGCCCACTGCTGTCTTGATCTCTTCTCTATCACAAGGCTCAGACAAGTCTTTACTAAGTCCTCCAGAAGTTAATTTGGAATCAAATACTCTCCCCATTACAAGTTTCAAATCATTCTCTTGCGCAATTTTTAAACTATCTGAAAGTAGGAATTTTTTTATTTCACAAGTAGCTCAGATGGACAAAGGGGCTATATCTGAAAACTGTTTTTCGATGTGGCATTTAATCGCTTACCTATATTTACTTTATCTTCTTTTCTAAACCAGTTGAAAGTAGGACTTTTTTTATTTCACGAGTAGCTCAGATGGACAAAGGGGCTATATCTGAAAACTGTTTTTCGATGTGGCATTTAATAGCTTACCTATATTTACTTTATCTTCTTTTCTAAACCAGTTTGAAGTTGCCTTTGTCATCACCTTTCTGATTTCTAATTCTATCAGCACCATTTAGAGAAGAGTAATTACTCTCCCGATTCTTCCTGTATAGCAAAAATTCCTATTTTATTTTATATTCTCACATTCCTCGGTATAGGAGGGTTGGGGAAACTAATAAATAATTAAGAGGGAAGCATGGTGCCCTTCTGTAGCTTCTACTCTCGTAAGGATAATTAGGGGATGGCACTAGTATAGGCGTCGTAATAGAATTATGGACATCCATCAAAGCATATGAACAAAAAGAATTCATGAAAGGAAAACGAGAGGATCATCACAACTACTCTGGCAAACAGGAATGTGGGATATGGAAGCAAAGAAGAGGCTTGAGAAAATGCTATGAGATCCCTCAAAAATAAATGTGTTCATGTGGACTACCAAGATTTTAGGATATGCACAAAAGTGATTATTTGAAAAGGTTTAGAAAGTTTCGAGAAAATGCAGTTGGTAGGTGTAAAACTAGATGCAACCACCTTCGATGATATCTTCCTTGCCCGTGCTGAAATGACAGCCTTCAAACATGCTTATACTGCTGCAACCACCTTCGATGGTATTTTAGTCATGAATTATCAAATTATAGAAAGAAAGTAAAAATTTATAAATGGGTATAGGGATGACCTTGACTTCGGGAGCTCACCTCATTGTAGTTTGAGTATCTAAGTGGTGGCATAGAATTGTTGCCACATGTATGGTTGGAAAGATTATGAAGTTGATAATTTTAAATTATATGGAAGACACACAGTCAATTAAGTTAATATTTGTTATTAAAAAAGAAAATTAAATTTAACCAAGTGGTGGCTATCACACTATTTTATTCATGAATTATCCAATTCTACAGGGACGGTAAACAAATTATAAATGGGCTATACTGCTGCATCGTCAGGTGATTTTATCACACCATGGAAACTCATGATATCATTTATTGAGGTAGAGACCACTGGTGCCTAAAAGTCAAGATCCACTCTTGTAAAAATCTTTGCATCTAGCTCCTAAAACTCTAGAGGATTAGCTGCACTTCCACGAAAAATATCACTAGAAAAGTAATAATGTCTAGTGAGTTAGACTTTCTTATTTCCATATACCTAGACCAGAAGCACTTAAGTGATTGGAAAATATCATGGAAAAACATCTGCAATTGTTTCATTCTAAGTCCTATTGATTTCTTAATGTTACCACTTGGCATTCAACAATAAGGAGCTTTTTGGTGGTTGTTATATTGTCTTCTATAAGCATTGTATCATCTAAGCCCTGCTGGTTAGTCAAAATTTCTTGTCCATCAATGCGAAGAGGCTGTGCGTAATTGCATGCCCATACATGTAATGAAAAATGACTATATTTTGACTTTTTAGCCATCATGACTTTTAGACCTTTTTTTAGTGAAGTATGATAGTTGCAGTTTTTGGTTCAGCTTACCAAAGCATTAGAGTAAGCAAACTTTTCTTCTGTTCGAGGTTAAACATTTCACAAATATCTCACGCTTTTGCAAGATAAAACAAATTTATCTCGTGACAAATTACATAAAACAAACTTTAAATTTTTTTATTTATTTTTTCTTTTTTGATGATGATTTATGCAGGAACTAGAAATAGCACGGATAAAAAGACCATTAGACGAGCAAGCGGATATGGGCATGTTGTATATTTTAATCTACATCCAATTCTATCGAGAACCAAAGATTTGAAATGTTTGACAGAAAGTACTATGCAATAAATTATTTTACTGTCTAAGCTTATACAGAGACATGCTGAGATTTTTCTGCAACTATGAAAAGTAATAAATTCTCTAGATCAAATATGTGATATGATCATATGCCCTTTAAAATTCTCTAGACCAAATTGGTCTGTAGGAATTTTCGAACTGCATAATTTGAATATGTGTCTCACATTTCCTTTACGCTCACTGTACAGTATATCGTTGAAGGTGCTATTCTTGTTTCCATTTGTTGGTGTGTAATTTCTCCATTAAATGATGTGAAAATGTAAAGTTCTAGAATGTTCTAGATAAGGATAAGGATTGAGATAAAATAGGTAAAATAATAAAATATAATACGTCGGCCTAAGTTCTAGAATTGACTAAGACCTCCATAAATAGAGGCAGTTGTAAGCATTTTTATTCACGCAATGCAATTAAAGTTTTATATGTTTTTTGCCTCAATTTATGCTTATTATTTATTTGCTTATGCCCACCTCCTACAAGTGGTATCAGAGCTAATGGTAGGATCCTGGCGAAGCAGTTAAATACTGAGTAATTGTTCTGCAACTGTCAGTTGTGTTGATCTTGCTGTTTTTAAGGAGAGGCAGTCAACATTAAGATTATACAACCGCTGTTAGAAGGAGATTCACAGTTAAAAGAGACCGCAGACTTTATTTGAGCTGTCATAATGAATAGAAGACCATAAAGAAAAGGTTGTTGGTTGGAGAATGCAGATGCTAAAGAAATAGCTGTAAGGTATTTAAAGATCGCTGGCATCTATTGGTCAGTGTTCGCTAAAGGATGTCGTCGCTGCCAAAAGGATCACAGATCGAAGGAGAATATAAAGAAGCTGTAGAGATGCTGATTTGGAGATGATCGTTGAGTCCTTAAGGAGTCACAAGGACGTAGCCACTGTAGAAATTGATGAAATTACAAGCCAAAGTAAGAGACAGAAAAGCGCTGATTGCAGTTATTGGTTTCGTAAAGAATTTGCCATCAGACAAGATCGTAATTTTTTGAAGAGCACATGTAAATTACAGAGGTGCCGCTGATTTGTTTGAAAAGCCACAACCGCAGCTGAGGATTGTTTGATTAGCTGCAGATCTGAAGGAAGCCCCCAAAAATATTCCAGATAGTTGGTAGTGAGGAACTGTTAGCATAACCTGAAGCAATAAACAGAGGTAAAGATTTATTTTGTCAAAGATAATTTTTATTGAGCTCACAAGTTTGTGAAAGGAATTGTGAAGACTGTAGAAGTCGTGATTTTAAATAAGAATACACAAAAGAAAGGAAATTGCAGCCAAGCAAGAGTTGCAGATTATTAGAGATTGCTGTCAAAAGATCCAAACTACTTGAAGCAAGGCTGATCGAAGCAAGGAAATGTCAAGTGAATTTGAGGAGGAAATCCTCTCACCATTTGTGACAGAAGTCAGGAGGAAGTTAACCAAGATTTTGGAGGTGATCCTGTCACCATTTGTGACAAATGTTAAGAGTTTATTAGGATCCCCGAGCACCTGTAGTGTGACTCTATGGGAGGTGCTGTGAAAATACAAGTGTTGAGCACCTGAACCGACGATGGACTGGTAACCAAGTGTACCAGAGCTCATGGGTAGAGCATCCCAATAGCATTATGGGATTTCCTAGGTTCAATCGCTAGATCTATAAATTTTTTGATACCGCAGCATTGATGAAAGAGACTGAGAATGTAATGAGAATTCATGGTAGAAATTAGGGGGGAGTGTTGGTGTGTAATTTCTCCCACACTGTCAATATTAAATGATGTGAAAATGTAAAGCTCTAGAATGTTCTAGATAAGGATAAGGATTGAGATAAAATAGGTAAAATAATAAAAAATAATATGTCGGCCTAAGTTCTAGAATGTACTAAGACCTCCATAAATAGAGGCAGTTGTAAGCATTTTGTTTCAGGCAATGCAATTAAAGTTTTATATATTTTTTTGCCTCAATTTGTGTTTATTATTTATTTGCTTCTGCCCACCTCCTACACCATTGTCATCTTTTATGTTTTTCTTATTTCCATGTCTTATATCTCTTCAATAGTTAACTTTTATGGAGTGTCATGCTTGAAACTGTCATCAATGTATAGATGCACATCAATAGTTAACTTTTACGGAGTGTTCTGCTTGAAATTGTCATCAATGTATAGATGCACATCTTTCTAAGTACATTTACTTTAGTCTTTTAGTGCTGTCAGAATGCATTTGTAAAACTTTTCCTTGTTTATATTTCTATCGTATATTGTACAACAATTTTGGTTTATTCATGTTTGTTATCAGCCGTTTTATATTATTTGCTCCATTCTTTTATTCATGTTCTTTTTTTTACAAAAAATTAAAGAAAAGGAGAAGTCAGATAAATCTGTTCAATAGAAATAGTGTATATGATCTGAAACAATAATAAAATAAATGGAAAGCAAAGACATTGCAAGTATTTTAACTCGAGGAAACCATTTCAAGAAAAAATTCAACGTAGTAAAATTATTCCCTATTGTATATAACTCGATTGTTCATCCGAATCTATTATTTCACCTTTAAACATGTGCCACCAACCATTAGTAAGTACATTGAAAGCAAACAGTGTGAAACTTGGGGGTACTGAGCTACTCTAGGAGCATAATGCAAACTAACAAATATTTTGATAATAAAATGAGTTAATGATTTATTTATCTTTCAAGTCATCACCTCTAATCATCTTTTCTTTTCCCTTCTTTCTCATAATTTTATATGAATGTAGGCTTTGTTCAGAATCTACTTTGAATACCTTCTACCGAGGCACCGCAGAAATCAGCTTACGACTTGTGTAGGTATGCACTGGAGGGATTAAAGAAAAATCCATAACTGATGAAATAAGTTAGTATCTTTAAAGAAAACAATTAGTACTTTTTTCATATATATCGATGACAGTATTTTTCTTATAAGTTGAAATTATGAGTGAAAGGATTGTATTATCTGTGTTAAATTCATGCATTTATGTGGACTTATCGTACATTTTCAAAATCTAATTAGGAGATATCTAGTTGGTAGTTCCCTATAGGTTCTACAGAGACATTGGGATAAAGTCAAGTTAAGCTTGTACAGAGCAATAGGTATAATACCCAAGTTCTACTGGCATGGGCATATTTTTACAGCCCAAGTACATGATCACCCAAATGATGAGTAAATTTCGCAAAATTGTATGATTTTAAGATTCTTCCAATTTATATAGGTGTTTCCACAGAAGCTTCAAATCGACCTAAAAACATATGCTTCCATTCCAATCATGTTGAAAGTACATGCAACACATGACGAAACAAGCCTAATGTTTGAATCGACATAAGAAATAAGACCTGCATGGTAGGATAGTTTGCGCAAGCTAGCAGGACAACCACAATATTTGCAATTTAGCATATCTCAAATTTGGTCAAAAGTAGAAACAAATTTGGTCGAAGTAGAAACAAAATGACTGAAAGAGATATACTCTTATGGGAAAGGCCTTAGAGCAAAATTAAACCAATCAATCACTCTATGTTTCACAATCATATACTGTAAGTAAATCCACTTGATTTGTAAGACATCTGGATTAAATAAATTACTCCTATAGCAATAAGTCAACAACTCAATCTCATATGATTCATTAAATCATTCGTTACTTCTAAGTTTAACCACTGTGTTTTGTATTTAGAATGTTTTGATAAGTAGACGTTTAGATCAAATAAATCAGTCTTTCTTTCAATTCATATTAATAAATCAACTAAAACTCATCTCTTCTTGATCACAAATATATTCCAATCAATTATACTAAATATTATATACATAAATGCTCTTGCTAACATTAAAGAATTTAAATGGATAATACAACTCTACTTGATCAACCTATAATTAATCAAAGTCAAATTATCAATAAAACAACATTTGACAAATAAAGTCCTTTGATTTAAATAAATCATTCGTTAATCCTAAACTCTTCAATTTTGTTCCATAATTAATAATTAGAACCACCTGATTGAACTAGGTTATTCATTGTCTCTAAGTTTCTTAATTGTCTTCTATACTTAGAATGTTTTGATAAATAGGCATTTAGATTTAATAAATTAGCCTTTATTTCACATTCGCATCAATAATTTAACTAAGTTCTAGTCACTTAATCTATATTACATCATGAATTAAACAAATAAAATAATCGAATTCAATATTCTAAATAAAACGTATGATCAACATCAACTTTTTAAAATAGTCATTAAATTATCTAATAACCACATGACGCCAATGAGAAATTTTTAAACTTAATACTTTAATTCTATTGGCTCAATTATGGATAAGGATTAAAATAATCTTTATAAAATAACCCATTTAATCAACTTATAAATAAGTCATTTAATTACAAAACCAAATTTTAACTAAAACATGTGATTATAGCTTTTGCCTTTACATATGCATCATACGCTAATCTATACACAAATTTAACTATATATTACATATAGATGTAAATGTATATATAAATATGTAATTATAAATGTATCTGTTTAATTGTCTAATTAATTAAACATATTTTAGTTCAACTAATTAAAGTTTTCAGTATTACAAATTATTTATTTTAATATCAATTTCCTCCACTATAATAGCCACATAATCATTACAAAATTTTTATTTAATATTTGACATTATTTTAATGTCAATGAAATATCATTATTATTATTTTATAAACCCCAATTCTATTTTGATATTAATCAACTAATTTAGCAAATTTATTTAAAATACACATATTATATTAAATATTATATATCTAATATTATTTTAATATTTAATATTTAATATTAAATATATATATAATATTAAACATTAAATATATATAATATTATATATTATAATATAAAATATAATATAAAATTATCTTCTAAATAAAATAAATACAATTAAAACTAAATTTAAATATACTAAAACTTTATAATAAAAATACAAAGGCTTAAAATCCCTTTTTTTTTCTTTTTGCTGCGTTGCAGCTGCAACAGGGGACGCACCCCTGTGTGGCTGCTACGTAACCTCACACAGGGGCACAACCCTTGTTGTGGCTACTTGCAGCCCCTCCCCATCCATGGATGGGGGGTGGCTGTGGGCAGCCCCCACACAACCAAAAAAAAAACAATTTTAATATTATATTTTTTCAATTTCGTTTTAAAACGAAAATAAAACAAAAAAACAAAACCCAGAACGAATTTCACCCAGCAAAGTTTTATTTTTAAAAGGAAAACTTTTGTATAATGTGAATGGATAAATCTATATATAATTACATCATTCCACAGCTGAGCAAATTTTTCTTGAGGTGAAGGTTAAAAGGAAAGATTTTAAACACAATAGCATGGTAAAAATTCTAGGTTTTCTCCAAATTGTCAAAAGGGATCAAATCTTTTCATTTGAATCATTTTTCAAGATCTATTGCTTGTTTTAAAATGAATTTTCATAGTTTAAATTGATTCCAAACAATGTTTCCAAGATTACACATAGCCAACAAAGATTTCAAAACATCCATAACAAGATTTAATCTATTTTCAAAATGATTCAAAGTAAGAGTATGAAAAATCTGATTTTTCTCCAAGATTTGCATATTCGAATGGAGTTTTCAAGAACCTCTTCAAATCCACCTCCAGCAACTTTCAATCTTCTTCCCCAAAACCAAAACCAAACCACCACCAAGAAGATCTCTCCCCAAAAAAAATTGCAAGATTCCCCCAAAAATCATGAGAGCTCCTTTTCTCCAAAATAGGGTTTTTTCTAATTTGGTCAAAGAAAACCCTATTTTTCCCACTCACCCAAAATAATATTTAAAAGCATTGGAATATTTCAAGATTTTAATTCAAAATTCCCACTTCTAATTTTAATTTTATAAAACCAATTTTTGAATTTTTAATTCAAAACTCAATTTTCAAATTATTAATTCTAACTTTATGTATTTTCCAAATTTCTCATAAAACAAAGGGCATTTCAAATTGCAAAGAATTTATTTTCTCTATGATTTTCAAAAGTAAAATTAAAACACACTATCCTTTATTTATTTTAATTTAATCGTAACTATTCAAACAGGATTTTAATTAAATCCTAAATATTCAATATAACTTCCATTTTCAATTTTATTTGAATTTAGGTATACAATATTGCAAAAATCACTATTTCGTTTAATACATCACGATTAATCTAATTAATTAATAAAATAAATCTAGTTTATTAATTAATCAAATCAATCAATTACCCAATAATTATTTTATTAATTTCATGAAATAAATCTATAAAATAAATCACATTTGAACATTGCAACTAAACACATTTAATCATCAATTAAACTACACAAGTGATTTAATAAACTTTAAACTTGAAATTAAATAAACACTCAAGGGGAAACTGGCCAAGTTAAAACAATTGACCCCGACGACAACTCGACAACACGCTATGACTACTGTGACAACTTGACTCGAAAAACCTAGCTACTATCTCCCAATCAATTACCATTGGTAAATGGACACGCTCACACCTGTGAAGCCAGGTGGAGTCGATGTCATGTACTTGCCAACCTATAGGAAAGAACATGTCGAACATGCAAAATATATATGTATGTTATGATCAAATACACCATGAAGAGAGAATCTCAGAATTGTAGGGCGCTCGCAAGCGAGTGATACAATCCGTCCCCTTCACCAATACAGTATCTCTAACTGACGCATCTAACATCAATGATATGATCAATAGCATAAAACTTCATTTAATCAGATATCTTCTAACTTATTCTGAATCATGCCATAAGGATAACATCGGAATAAAAGAACATCACATCAACATATAACTTCCACATCATTTAATTAATCACGATCACAAGTAATCAAGTTCCAAAGTCCAAGCATGTTCAGACACAATCATCGCATCATGATATAACATGTGCATCACCAAACAGTTCATGATCAAATAATCACTAAGTTCACAATCACATCATAAGCATAATCAGACATACAAAGAATCTTGCTGATCCAAAAATCCAAAATGGAGGGGTGTTACAAACTACATTCAATTTTCTACAGATTCTATTCTAACACATGTATTTTTGAAATAATATAGATAACTTATTCAAATTTTTACATCAAGTTTCCTAACTCTAATTTTTCTAAAATTTTTCCCACTTAAGGGCCTATTTTTCTATGATGATCTTGCACATGCCTGTTTTTGGGTTAGAGAGTGTCATAGTGTGGTTTTCACTCAAAGACCTAGATATTATTCTTAAATTTTCACTTTTATGACTAAAGGATTCAATCATTTTCATGTAATAGGCATATGTGTCCAACTCAATGTTGAATCTAGCCTTGTGATCTTTGCATGGTATAGTATCTTGCAATCCCATGAATTCTGAGAGATCCTCATCATTTTTGAATGTGTCCAAAATTGGTGGTCCTCATTGGTCATAATTGATGAGTTGGGGATAGACTAAGTTTAGCTCATGGGTTTGGTTGTTTGACTAAAAATGTAGGGTACTAATCATGAGAAGGGAGGGATCCTCGAATAGCATGGGTAAGTCAATTATAGGGTCCTTGTTACACATATTAGTTATGTCAAAGCTAAAGTTATCTAAGGGAAAACCTATGGATACTGGCAGCTGAGGCGAAGAGTTTACTTTTCTCACTAGGGCACCTTTTCCAAGTACGGTTATTTTGGGAGGGGTACATGCAAGGCCATGATTTCTCATACGCTTCTCATGGATGAGAGGGACTAGAAGACCATTGTCATTTTTCCCAAGTTTCTTATTTTTTTTATAGCCCATACCAAGCATCATTTGTAGTCCTTTGTTGCTATCATCCATGGGAAGATCAGGCATACGCCTTTCATCTTGATATAGCAGACTTCATATGTCTTTTTCATCTACCACTTCTCGGCTTATGTCTCCCCAACACTTGAATCTAGATGGGTCTGCTTTAAAATTTTGGGATGATGTTTCAATCGATTGGGGCTTCCCGCGAGACCTAGGAGAGTGAGATAACTCTCCTATTACAAAAGCACTCTTCTTCATTCTATAATCCCCACAACCATTGTCTTGGATAATAACTTTAATTTTAGAGATTTCAAGAATGGCTAGTGTCTTTGTCTTAGAGGTGGAGGCTAAAGTAGTTGGGTCTACATGTGGAGTGGTAGGGCCTTCATCATTCTTTGGGACCTAGGGTATCTTGTAATACTTTGCTTCCATAATTTTATAGTAATAAAATGGCTTGGGATCACCATGGATTGTGACCTCTTGATTATGATAGGGAAACTTGACACATTGGTTGAAGGTAGAGGTGACAACTTGCATCCCATGTATCCATAGATTCCCTAGGAGGATATTATAAGGTAAATCAAGATCAAGGATCTGGCATGTGGTTTCCATGATGGCTGACCCTACTTGAATAGGGAGTTGAATAGTGCCTTGAGACACTCTTTCCTGATCATCATATGCCCTAATTATTATACCTTTACCTTTTTCAATGATTTCCTCAGAGAACCCCAAATTCTTTATTAACTTGAGAGAATAGATATTGAGACCTGTACCCCCATCCACCAAGATGCTTTTGACTTTGTTTTATGGACCAAGACCTCAAGATGGAGTGCATGGTTATGAGATGGTTGCATTGGGAGGTCCTGATCAAAAAATGTGAGGAGATGTGGGGTGGTGATGTGTCTAACCATAGCTTGGAACTGTTTAGCATCAAGATCTCTAGGGAAAGTGGATGAAGCCAATGCTTCCTCTAGGATATTCCTATGCACGGACGAGATCTCTAGCAACTCCATGATGTAGATCTGAGTGGGGGTTCTTTTCAACTAGTACAAGACATTATAACCATTGGGAACATATTTTGGATTTGAGGTGGATGCCTTAGATGGTTGGGATGGTCCAGCAATGGTAACTTTTTTGCCATGTGTGGTGACTCCACAATCAGCTTTGGCTCCCTTGACATTAAAAATAGTGACCCATTCATCTAGGGATATGAAAACAAGATCGTAAACATGGTTTACATTTAAATTATTTTTATTTCCATGGTTATTCCCTTTATTATGATCGGGCATTGGATTCGTGTATATCTTTAGGTCCTGATTTTTGGTTGGTTGCTCAACATTTATGATTTTGTCATCAATAAGGTCTTAGATTATATTTTTCAATCTCATGCAACTAGTCGTGGAGTGTCCCTTAATTTTATGAAAATAATAAAGGTGGTTTTCATTGTACCATGGTGGTTTCACTTGGGGCTCTTGATAATTCTCATAAATGGGGATTTTATTGAGATTTTCATTTACTAGCTTCTTCATCATGGATTTGATTGATTCCCCAAGGATTGTGTATTTTTTCTTGGGGGATACTTGTTTCATGGAGGTGGTACCACTTCATTATTCAAATTGTTGACTTGATTACTGGGTGGTTGTGATACCACATTGGCTTGTGTGTTGTTTCAATTGTTTCCT
>VDFB02281888.1:0-142322 GCA_007258455.2 Sequoia sempervirens
CAGAAATTTAGTTGTTTGACAAAATAAACTATCAAGATGTGATCATCTTTCAAAAACAACAAATTAAAAACAAAATATACAGATTAAAACACAATATATTGCTAATATCTTAATGTAGGATACATTTTTCTATGAAATCATAGTGCTAGTTCTGGTCATTGATGCTTCTACTCCTAATATCTTAAATCTATTCACAGCTTAATCTCTTTCAGTATATGTTGATATTCAATTGATGACAATGCAAGAATGATGTGACTTAACTATAATAGCAGCACAAAAGTATGTAAGAAGGGTATAAATTGGCTCTCTTACCAATGAATACAAACAATTCCCACCTCCCTAGACATTAGTTCTCTTTTCATAGAAATTAAATTTAATAAACAACAAAATCAACGATGTAAAAAGTGCATATCTAAGTGTAAAATAAATCAAAAACAAAGCAAATGCAATAGAGAGAAAGATTCCAATTTCTTACTTGTAAACCAAAATAATTTTGTAGTGATAACCTAGAATTCCTCAAATGTAGATGATATCAATGCGTAGAATCCCAAAAAACCAAACCAACTAAAGGACAAACATAAACAAATAATAGTCTATAGAAATCAATCATCATTCAGACTTCACAAGCACAGTTTAGAATTTCAACTAAAAGCACATAACTATGCAGCCAATCTCATTTCTACAACTGTGCAACATAATAATTGGAATAGCTAAGAAGCTCAACAAGATCATTTCAATTTCCAATTACCTTGCCTCTTCTAAAGTAATAGAAACTGTATGTCATAAAGTATAATACAATGACAGAATTCAATATAATTTCCTAAACCTTATCGAAATCTTCTTACATTATTTGCCCTATGAACTGTAATTCCTAAACCTGCAGAGTTAAATATAAATTCATAAGGAATACATCGCAGCCAAATAAAAAAAAATAAGAGTAGAGATCAAAAGCCCCAAAATTATTGCTAATACCCTAACTAAGCCATCTTTACCTTTAAAATATTAAACTAGAAATTCTACCCTCATTCAAGTCAAAAAACAAGCTCATCTTTTATCCTGTAACTTAAAGAGAGTTAGCAGATATGTAGAACATTGAACATGATTATTTGAACTCGCCATATCAAACAATTAAATTGAAAAACATATGGCTAATTCTAACAATGCCATTTTTATTGCAAGAGATGTACGCCAAAACCTTAAAAACATCATCTGATGGCACAAAGAATTAATTGCACTTGTGCACCAATTTATAGATTCTATCCACAAATGAAAATAAATAATAATGTCATATTAAACAATTCAACAGTAAGCTATAAATACCCAAAATAAAATGAAACATTTGTGTTTCTGAGTGACTTTTTGCTGTGTGCTGTTTCATGTAAGTCTTCTGGAATCATCTACATAGCATTTGAGTTTACCAACATCTTCCTTAGTCTAGTAGAGACTCAGATACCATGTAGATAATTCCATAAGACACATAAAAATGAAATAATAATGTAAATTGATAGTGATGCAAGAAACACAGTGACGAACTGTCTGGAAAAATGCAAAGTATCATGGAATGCAATCCTAGAAGGATGTTAAATCTAAGATTAATAGAGTTAGAGAGCTCTTTTCAGATAATAAATCAGAATGTCCCAATCTAACCAGTACATCTTTTCTATTTGTCACAAGTACAGCCCTAGAGGCACCAAAACAGGGTATAACAATTCAGAATGAAAGTAACAAGGCCAGATTTGATATTATTATTTTTGCATACCTAACATGGCGTAGAATTTACTGCAAGTGTTTGAAAAGATGCCCTGTTAGACTGCACCCAATTTTATGATTAAGTCTGGTGTTTGTGTTTACTGTGACCATATTATTTGCCCAATTGTCTTCTGCATGTCACATTTTGTGTATATATCTACCACAACTTGTAAAAATGTGCTATCCTAGACTTGCAGTTTTGTTTAGTGAACTATTTTTCTATCTATACTTGCATCTCTAGTGTTGCAGTGCAATATTTTGTGTTGTGGTGCCACCTATTGTCTTGTAGTGATTTCATGTCATTGGTCCTCACTTGTTGGTACAACATGCATTCTTGATCTTGTTATGTTCACTGCAAAGGCAAGATACTCTAACTGCCCAACTTACTCTCTTCCTTGTTGTAAGCTTATACTATGAAGCAAGAGTGGTCCACATGCAGTGCCATTTCTAGGTTTGCAATGGTTGCCTATATTATTACAAATTGATCCTTTGTTAGAGCGCCCTCCCTTTGACCTTCATGGTCATTTGCGATGGTGAAGACCTGGGTATCCTTTGGTGTTGCAGTCGTTATGTTTCAAGAACTCAAGTGTTCCACATCTTTATGTACCTATCCTATGATAGGCTTATGCGGCGTCAAGTAATCTGTTTGAAGGGTTGCAATTATTTTCCATTTATGCAACAAAGTTGTCATCTTATGTGGTGTGGTTGCAGCGATGGCTTGAATTCACATTTGAAGACACCTATCTACACTTGTGCTATGTTTGTATATCTTCTACAATGTTCCCCTAATCGTTGGTTTTCTCTTAGGCATTGGGGTGTTATCATATCTTAGTGGTTTGCAATGGGTTTACTTTGATTGCAATGGAATTTCCCACTTACAATGGTCATCCATTGTATGCATTGGTTTTTCATAAAAGTGTTATGGTCTTTGCTTTGTTTGGTTTATTCTATGGTAGTTGCATAGGCTTTACTTTGGTCTAGTGGTGTGTTATATGTTCTACTTGTGCGATGGTGATGTTTGTTCCAATAGTGGCCCCCAACTCCTATATCTCCCCCCGCATGTGTTTAAGTCATTGGTTATCTCATTGATGTGGGATTTGTAGTTTGGTGCAAGGTGGTGCTCAACATTTTCTATTAGTCCTTCAAATCAATCCTCGACATTGTTATCCTTGTCCATCTATGCTTGGCAGTAAGATGTGGCAAGGGCAGTTGTGTTTTGTGCCTGCATGGCATATTTATCAATAGTGTGTTCATTTACGAAGTCCTATTTGATTTCAAATAGTAAATCTAAGGCAATTTCTGCGCAGATGGTTGTCTTTATGGCAACCCTCAATTTTCCCATTTGGTGGTTCTTGTTGAATGATTGACAAGGATGTGTTGGTGTCTATGTTGTGATCTAATGGTTGGTCAGTGGTCAAATCTTCCATGCCTAAGCATTGCTCTTGCATTGATTGCAGGTGAGAGAGTTTGTTGAATAAAAAATGGTTGTAGATGTCTTTTTGTTCAAGTGATGTCTTTCTTCCCTTGTTCTTGCATATGTTGATCCCGAGGATATATTGTCTTGCATGAAATTGAATCTGACTATAACTTCATGTTGCTGGAAAAGCTAATGCTATGAATTGGGGGTGGTTTGCTTTAGTGTGCCTCAAACCGCTAGCAAGTGTCAACACCCTCTATGTTCTGAGGTAAGCCTCTTGTGCTATATATGCACGCTTGTTTGATGTAATCACAGTTGGTCATTGAGCCAATTTTCCAACTATAAGTGTCTCAAGTAGGTTCTAGGATATCAAATGATGATATCCAACTTTGGAAATAACAAAGCATGTTTGTAAATTAGGGGAAAGGGTAGTCTAGAAAGGTTTTTCCTACAAATCAATGTCTCCAGGATAGGCTATAGTATCTTAGAAGTGGCTTTGAACCTAGTTATTGTCTCACTTTCCAAGTTTTCTAGTATAATTATAACAAAATTAGATGAATGTGTGACAGCATTCTAATGCATCACAAAATCTTTTGTGATGGTCTTCTTTTGTTGCATGTGGGATCCGTTGATTTGTAAGGGATAACTAAGTATATCTATTTGCAGGTTCCCTTATTAGTTGAAGTTGTGTATACACAATCTTTGTTCTGTTGCTAATTTGCAAGCATGTTCTCATCCTCCTCGAAAGTTGCAACTCTATTGCCCATTGGAGTAGGCATCAATCTGATTGAAAGGCTAAACATCTCTCATTTTAAAAGTCTTTCTTGTTAGTTGTAGGTGTATTTATTAGGTTTCACCATGCTAGTATGATTCAGTATTGCAACTTGTGTTTCATCTTAAGCAACCCAAAACTAAAACATTCTCTGAAAACCCTGTTTGGATGTCTTCCTTTCTTGTACATGTGTATGCAAGGTTACTCAGTGTATAAACTATAAAGAAAACTAATGTAGTTTATAATGCATGTGTAAGAGTTTATCTTCTTTTTAAATATCTCATAGGTCTGCATGTGCTGACATGAATTCAGTGACAAACCTTGGAGATCATAGTATTTTGGATATGGTTGCTTAAACACATCTAATTGTATATTTCTATCTAATTGTCCCTTTGTAAAGGCCTCAGGGAACACCCCGCATGGCCTTGTAGACCCTAAATATGAAGGTAAGTTTACACACGTACAAGAATTGGTCCATTCATGCCATTGTCCAATCATTAATCCTACCGATCACCTTTGTCAACATATCCCTGGCCTCAAGTTTTGGTGCTAGTCTTTAGGATTTGTGGAGATACATGTTTGTGAGCCAACAAGCCCATCAATATATATTCAATAGATGGTAATGCAAGAGCAGAGTGACCAACTGTTAACAGTAATAGACTAATATGTAAGAAGAAGAACGCATGGATAGAAGTGGTGCAGATTGATCGGTGGTTCAAATCAGCTATTTAGCAAATAAAAAAAACAAATGCCAAAGTGACTAACAGCTTAACATTGTCAATGTATATTAATTTGATAGCAATGCAGAAAGTCGGCGACTGAACCTCCCTGGAAAAATACAAACAAGGGATAGAGTATCATGGAAACCAGTGATAGCAAGATATGTAAATGATGGAAAGGACGGGAGGGCTGGACAACTCTTTCAAGGAACCAAATAAGAATTGTCTTCAACATTATAGTACATCTTTTCCGAATTCCTCCAAGCATGTGCAACCTAAGCAATGTGTGCAAAATGCACACCTAAGTGTTTGACAAAATGTACGTCACCATATATTCAATTGATGAAGATGCAGGAACAAAGTGAATACCTGTAATAGTAGAAAAGTAGTGTGCAGGAATGAGAATTGTGTGTGTGTATTCTTTGCAAAGGTACCACAGCTTCAAATTGGCTCTCTAGCCAGTTGACACAAATAACTGCTACCTCCCTGCAACCTTATTATCATAATCATGGTAATCAAATTTAATAAACTATAAAAAGTACCAAGATCAGAAAATTAACCAAAAAATTACTCAAAACAAAGAAAATGCAATTGAGTTAAGAATTGCAATTCCTCGTATCAAAACCTAAAACAACTCTTCAGTGGAAACCCAAATTTATCAGCCACAGGGAGGTGCCAAGAAAACAGGGCAGATAAATACTGGGCAGAAAACTATGCAAAGTATGATGATATCTAATAGAAACCCCAAAAAAATATAAGCAACGTTATGGTGATACCCTACAGGAGAATTAGATATTTAAAATTCATACATATGAATGTGAAATTATTTAAGGTTGCTCGCATGAAATTCTCTTCCCTGGGATTATTTTAAATCAAAACATAGAAACATCACATATCTTCTTTGGTCTCTGCTCTGAACTTTTTACACCCCACGATCAAAGTAAAAATGCCCATATTAGTACACATTCAAATTTCAAAATAAAACACTCACTCTTTGGAGTCCAGCTCTGTAGAGCTGTCTATGAGTTTGTGGTAATTTGAAACCATCTATCTGTTAGTTTGTGGTAATCTCAAACCACCTTTATGTGAGTTTGTGGTAATCTGACCACCTATATGTGGGAGATCTGAAACTGTAAGAATCTGTCAATGTAATGGTGTTTGGTTGAAGAGCTGAAGCTCAGATGGTTGATGTAATGTTTTTGTTGATGAATACAAATTGTAATTTCTGTTTCTGTATCTGCTCCCCTGTTTCCTACACATATGATGGCTACAATTCATCTGCGCGAACGTGACTCGATCCAGAGAGCTATGGGGGAGCAGCTTATGATGGTTATCATTATGGAGGAGATATTTGGAGTTTGGGAGTAACACTGATGGAATGCTATCTGTGTCATTTCCCCTTTCTACCGCCACACCAAAACCCAAATTGGGCTGTACTCATGTGTGCTATTTGTTTAGAGGATCTGCCCACTTTGCCTCCCGCTGCTTCTCCAGAGTTTCACATTTTTATTCAATGCTGCTTACAAAAGGACGTTCGCAAGAGATGGACTGTTTCTCAGCTTCTCAATCACCCATTCGTCAAAGATACCAATTAAACTTCAAGTCTTAGCTGAGTGGTGGAGTTTTTGACAGTGGCTCTTCTTTGTTATCAATAGAGCAAAAGAAAAATTTATATTGAATATCTATCTTTCTTGTGGAAAGAAAGCATTCTTATTAAGTCAGAAAGGTTTATGATTCAATTGAATCAAAATGTAGCTGAATTGAGTTTCTCAGCGCTTGTGTATACAGTTGCCATATTTTATTAATTGAAAAAATCACAGCAGAGTTGATCTTTTTGGCAAAAAAAAAAAATTCAAAATAAAACAGAACAAGGTACAAATACAATTGAGAAGGTGGATTTCAATCCCTTTCGAACCAAATTCATTTCTGCTATGGAAACCCAAAATTCCTCATACAATTCTGCAGAGGAAACCCAAAATTCCTCGACCATATACATCATACAATCCCCGAATTAAAAAAATCTAAAGAATTCTAGACAAACTAACAGAATTTAAAAGATATGAAAAACATTGCACACCTTGTTCGTTCTCTGTTCTAATCCAGAAGCTAGTGGGATTTGATATACTCCCATTTGTGAACGCATTACACCCAACTCAGATACAATTTACAGCATTTGAGCCTTCACCGTTTACAATTCAAAATACAATAGAGACGTTAACGCAAACTAAGAATTGCTGATATAATTTAAAAATGGATCGCCAATGTGTTTTCAACGTGGCCTTATTACAAGTTTAGCGTATTTGTACAGCTTTATTTTTAGTAAGCTTTTTTATGAGTTAGTATTTTGTCTCATCTGAAAATACTTATTTTAAAATTATTAGAAAATTTCATCCAATGTTATTTTGTATTGAAATAATAATTCATGTCAATTTATATAAATACGACTTACCGGAAGAACTTAAAACAATTACATCTACATTTAAAAAATATCAAAATGTTCATTAGTATTTTGACAAGTCATTCCAAGCCGCAGCTATTTAAATTAACATCATACTTTTGACTCGTAACGTAATAGAACAAAACCAATACTACTAACAAAAAAAAGTTGTAAAATCTCACATTTTACAAAAATATTCATTATATGGGCTCTTTAATTGATTTACTAAACTTGACACATAATGATCAAATAGAATCTCAAATGGATTTGACATTTAAAATAAGTCATCTCACCACACTGCCATAAACTTGTATAAACATCCTAAAAAAATTGTTGAAGTAAAATTCATATTGAAAGTCCCTAAATATCATACGAAGAAACATAACCATCTAAACAACTTAGATGTCACGGATGTACTATAAACTAAATATGCTTCAAACATGCCACTAAAATTATCTTACTTTGGTCAAGGTGGAAACAATAAGAACTTTAAAATAATCAACAATACTTATCTTACTTTTTCCTAAATGTCAAGAATAATCTATTATGTTTCTTCTTTTTCCTTCTTAGAAATGAACCTTATACAAGAACACATTATTTTATAGTTTTTTATTATACATACCCATAGTAAGTAACTTCGAGGATAAGATGAACCTCTAAATTGAGTTGCAAATGTATCAAGGACGAGACTTGAAAAAATACATATTAAAGTAATTAAATTCTAAGAAAATAGTCTGCCCAACGAACATATTGTTGAAAAAAGTGAGGTAAGCCTTATGTTCCTAAAGAGAGGACATGCAAGAATTTTGTGTAGGTCAATAACTATACTTGTATTTTGAAAATAAAATAAACAAATTAACTTAAGTTGTTGCAAAATCATAACCCCACCACTAGTTAGGGTTGTGATTACTCTTCCTAAGCAACCACTACTCCAAAAAAAAAATCTATTAATTGTAGTTTTGAAACGCAATAAATTGCATGTGATGATATGCAACACTAGTAAGGAGCAAATCCATGAGATCAAATACCAACAAGCCATATCAAAGATCAAAATGTGGTCAAAAACTTGATCTAGCATAGCAAATCAATCATAAATGAATTAAGGCTCCATGGCCAATTTAACTAAACTTATATTTTTATAGTATATTTCTTTGCTGCATCCAATTGCAATTGACCATTGGATTTTTCCTACACAAGTTACCTGACATTACTAATAATTTGATGTTTTGCAACTAGAAGGTTTGATTTAGCTTTTTAAATATGCATCCACAGCATTGGGTAGACAAAAAAAAAAGCTTTCTTAAGCACTTACAAGGGTGGTATTACTATTTTAAGATTTATTAAATTGGAAGCAACAAGAACAAAGAGAAGACTTTCATAAAATACACATTTGGTGATGTAGATAGCTCCAATCATTTGATAAACTAATTGATGTACTTTTCTTCTCATCTATAGTCACCAAATATGATCTCTTATTGGGTTGATTCATGACTTCACAGTTGTTTCAAACTCCCAACCTTCCTTTATGACCTTGAGCATAGTCATTTGAATCTTAACTCAAGTTAGGTTTAGAAGTTGAAGGTCAAGAGGATGGCAGTTTTATCGATAGAAGTAAAAAAAATTCTCCAAATTTCATTGCCTCCAACAAAGAGCTCCACCCCAAGTGGCTTAGAAACATGCCCGCCGATGGATGCACAAGAATCTACAACTAAAGAGTTCACTCATTGTAAACAAGCCCTCGGTTGTTTGTTTGAGACTAAAATCCCTTTGATGAAAAGGCCAATGTGTTACATCACTCCTTGGAAAAGCAAGGAAAGCATGCAACACCTACAAAAATGGAAGATTTATCACCTCCAAGTTGAGTTCCAATGCATTGATCTACTCTTTTGATATATATTTTTTTCTTCTAAATGATACATACACAACAAATGAAGATGGTCAATTGTCCAACCATACTAGAAGGATTCCTGCTCCAAAAGGATGTTTTAGGCATGATCAAGTGGTAAAGACCCGATAAGAACCACCACCTTCCAAATTAGGTTGATGCAGAAGATAGTTTTCCCCCTCTTGAACAAGGAGGGAGAGAATCAATGCAGAGATGGAAGCGAATCCAAAAATACCATGATTACTATGAATCAAGAACTCCTATACACAAAAACACATTAAAAAATGTCTTATTACGTAACTATGAGGATGTTCATCTTTAGTTGCATGATTATTGTATTTATATCTACTCTTATTTTGAATTGTATTGATATGGGAAAATTGTTAAGACTTATCGTCTCTCTCATCTTATTTCTATTAAACAAATTATAACTTAGTAGAATGATACTTCAAGAAGTTTTCAAGATCCCTTCATTTAATAAAAATACTATTATTCATGTACTTTTTCATATATATGAATATATGATTATAGTCACACTTATATATATAGATACACACATATATATATTCATTCCACTTTATATATATATATATATATATATATATATATATATTGAATGCTAGCACTCAAGTTAAGAGTTCACTACAATCAACTCCACGTAGTGGAGAGTACATGAGATATTAATGTTATTTACTTCACTCAAAGTGAAGTAAAAGAAATTGTTATCAAGCCCACAAGGTGAGCTTTATGGAAGAAATGGCGGCATGCATTTGAAGTCAAGGGAGAAGAAAAGGTTTGGTGGTTAAGAACTAGGGGAAGAAAGGAGGAAGGGACACCGTTTGGAAAGGGAAAAGAGCAACAGGAAGTAGACTAAGGATTCTTGAGTTTAATCGGTTTGATTCTTGAAAAGGGCAACGGTATGAACTTGAATACATTGCTTTTATTAACATTAAAATGGTATGTAAAATAATGTGATATGCATACAAAGGGAATCATAAATCCTTATATTAAGAATGTTTGAGTTTAAAAAATTTCATGTAATGAATTCAAAGGTGATTCATTTTTAAAATATATGGTGCAAAGAACATAAACCCTTTATTAAACTACCTTGAGTATCCTTCAAAAAAATTAAATGACCATTTAGGTCTTGTATTGTTTGGCCTTCGTTCAATATGTCAAAATGACCATTTAAGTCAATTTTCTTTGACCTTTGTGTTTTAGTTAATCCATACTATTTATTTTGATTCAAAGTAATTTGACATATATCTTTTGTTTACAAAACCCTTATCAGATTTAAAACATTATAAATACCATGCATACAATATATGACCAATGAAGTTACATGATGAAAGACCATAGAGGTCACTATGTTTACATGTATTCTATGGAATAAATCATAGAAAAATAGTTCACTATGTTTACATGCATTGTGTGAAATAAATCATGGTAGAATAGGTAATTTTGTTTACATGTAGTATGTGGAATAAATCATGGAAAAAATGGTCACTATGATTACATGCATTCTATGGAATAAATCGTGATAGAATAGGTCATTTTGTTTATATGCATTTTGTGAAATGTATAACAATCAAATAGGTCACTGTTATGCATTCATTTTATGAGAAGTAATTTTTTTTTTTGCTAGTTAAATCGCTACTGAGGGACAACACCCTGTATTGCTTCAAAAAAGGAATTTACATGAGTTTTTGATGACCAAAAAACCTTCCTTGATGGCCTTTCCTGAAAAAATGGCCTTCCCTATATCCCTTTCCTATCTAGTATGAATATGCATTTAAAATTTTCAATACAAAATGGCTTGGTTTGTGACACAAGATTTACTGACTATCCCGGGACTGACTTCTTCTTACTAGACCCTAATACTATTGCTATCATTATAATAAAACTATAGAATTATTGAAACTGTACTAGACCAGATAGACATCTTCACTCCTTGTCATCATCCGACTCTGTGCGCTTCATGTATGCAATGTAGTTCGCCACCACTGGGCAATCTGCTCCGCAATTATGGTGAGTCGGGTGTTTTTCCTTCTCCTCAGGGTATTTGGGGTCATTCTGGCTCCATTCCTCTTTGAAGCCGAAGTCCCAGTCATCATCATCCCCTGCAACAATTTCTTCTAAAAGCCATTTTTCCTCCATGTACCTCATTTCCCAGCCTCAAGGAAGGTTGGTCACCAACTTGGCTGCTTTGAGAAGGAAGGATATGCTCCACTCACGCTCATCCCACAACTTTTCGAACCCTTTTGGGTCAATGGTTCGAATCAGGGGAAATTCCATTACCTCCCTTCCACGTATTTGCATCATGTAATAATTTTGCGGCATTGGGATTTGCTTGCTCTTGTCCACATTGTCCAAGGCCGCATCAATGTCTCCCAACCACGCGTGGATGAAAACCATCTATGTCAGCTTCTTTCCCACTTCCTTCAAAACACCCATGTGCAAGAGAACAGCCAAGAACATGGCTGGAATCTTCAAATTTGACTTGAACCTGTGATATGCTCTTAGGAATTTTGGTCCTACATCCTTCTTGGTTGCCCAGAGAACCAAAGGATGAGAGGAGGCCAGCAACCCCTGCAGCCTCTTGTTCATCACTTCACCCTTGAAGGATTGTTGCTATTTTGGTGTATCCAGGGCTAGCAGAGTCTCCATTGTGCTACCACAAACCAGCTACACCACTTCTCTGGAATTCACTAACGCTTTCTAATTCTAAAAAAGCCACTATTGCATTTGAACAAAATTACACTAGCCGAGGTCTTTTAACAATGAAGGCCTTACTTCCTCATAATTAGTTTTTCTATGTTTGTGCCCTTTGGAGCGTGCTTGCTTGCCACCACCTTGTTGGTGGTACTTAGCGAAATTAATGCATGGTAATATGGTATCCACCCATCCTTTCCTTTTCCTCGAAACTTTTTTGATTTGCTTTCTCTTTACCTTCTATTGCTGACCCCTATCTTGTCAAATAAATCTTTGGATTTTGTCCTTGATACCATGTGTTATTCTTTCACTGCCAACTAAAGTGTTGATGTCAGTAATTTCCTCCAATGTTGGCTTTTGATTTCTACCTACATGGAATTTTTTGATGCCTTTTTTACCAACTCATCTGCCTTGTCATTTCCTTCTCGATAAATATGGCTAATTTTGAAGGCCTCAAACCTGTCTGCCAATCGCTTGACACTTTGCAACAGATGATTGAGTGTCTAGTTTGGAGTGGTGCCTCTCCTAATGGCATTGATCATGATCATCGAGTCTCCTTCAAATGAATTTTTTTCACTCCCAAATGAAGCCCCAACTGTAGACCTATGGTTGTTGCTCTGAACTCAGCTTCATTATTCGAGTGAATTTCTAGAGGTGTGGAATTTTCTACTAGGATCTTGCCCTGTACATCCCTTGTGATGCAACCAGCACCACCTGGACCTAGATTGCCACAAGCTGCTCCATCAAAATTTATCTTATTCCATGTTGGTTTTGGCGCCTTCCATGCTACTTCTACTCTCTTTGCCTTAGTTGGCTGAGTTGATCCATTCCCACTCAGTAGTGAAGGTTTGAGGCCAATAATTTTTTTGGTTAGGCAATCATCCCAATTTGTGAAAGTTTTATGTTTGCCTACTTTGCTCTAAGCATTCTCGTTTACTAGCTCTATTATAGCTCTTTCAATTTTATCCTAGAGTTTGTCTTTATTCATCTCTTTCTCTTGAAAGATTCTCTTATTTTTCTCCTTCCATAGCTCCCATATCACAATTGATGGGGTTATTTTCCATTTACCCCAAAAAATTGATTTATTGCCCTTTTGGGGCCACATTTTGAACCAGGATGCAAGATCTGTTGGCATGGGGCATTGTAGGTTCAGCTTGTCTCTCACTATATTCCAGCAATCATTTGCATAGGGGCATGTCAAGAGAAGATGGTTTGTTGACTCCTCATTATCTTTGCATAGAGAACATCTTCCCAAGCCTTGTACTCCAAAGGTGGCTAGCATATCCTCTGTGAGGATTCTTCTCTATATCGCCATCCAAGAAAAAACTCCAACCATGGGGAGGCACTTCTTGCCCCAAATCAATTTGCATGGCTAGTCTTGTCGAGCCATCACCATCTCCTTAATCTTGTATCCACACTTCACCTTGTATGTTCCTGTTGAAGACCCACACCATCTGATCATGTCCTTTTCATTAGATGGGACAAAATACCTGTCTTTGAGGATCCTTGCCAATGCATCTTTTTGTGCTTGAGGAGCATTGAGGGTTTGGAGATCATTCTAGCTCTAGCTGTAGGATCCTTGATTGACATTCCTCCTACCATAGTTGGCCACCTTGCCCCCCCAAATCCTTGTTGTTTCCTCTTTGATTTCATCCAAGCCTGGAGTATTGTTGATGGGTGGTTTCCCACACCAAGAGTCATTCCAAAAGCATGCACTATTCCCATTTTTTACTTCCCAGGTTACATGTTTTGCTATTATATCCCTACAGTCCAGTATAAAATTCCATATTGTTGATCCTCTAAGGGGGTTAATTGTAGTGAGAATTCTAGCCGGATCATCTGAGTCTAGATACTTTCTCCTCATGATTTTGACCCACTTTTGCTCACCTTTTGTGTGAATGTCTCATACCAATTTGGCCCCCATGGCCTGATTCATTATGGACAATTGTTTGATCCCTACCCCACTAGCTTCCTTGGGTGTGCACACCTTATCCCAAGAAAATAAGGGAAATTTATTTTGATCCCCTATTCCACTACAAAAGAATTTCCTAAAAATTTGAGTGAGGGCCTCTTCCACTGCTTTGGGTAGTTTTAAACATGACATTGAGTACACCGGAATGGCTGACAAAACTGATTTGACCATTAGTAATCTTCTTGTTGAGGACAACCACTTGCCTTTCCAAGTTCCCAGCTTGTTCTTGCAGCTATTAACCAAATTCTCCAAATAGCACTTTTTTTATACCTGCAAATAGGGGCATCCCCAAGAAGTGACCTAGTAGTGTTGCTACTCTCAAATTCAGGATTTTGGCTAAATCTTTTTGTAGGCTTGGTTGAGTGTTTAGAAAAAAGACCTCTGATTTTCCCCAATTGATGCTCTGCCCTGAAGCCTTGCAGTAGTCATCTAAAAATCTTTTGATCACTCTTGCTTCCCTCCTACTGGCCTCTCCCATCAAAACTATCTCATCTACAAATTGGAGATGTGTTGAGGGTTCCATTTCATTGGCCACATGAACACTTTTCCACTTTCCTTACCTTCTCAATCTTTGAATCCCTCTCCCAAGCACCTCTGCCATGATTATGAACAAGAATGGGGATAGGGGATCACCTTGTCTTAACCCCCTTGTGGAGGGGAAGAAGCCATGAGCAGAATCATTCACCAGCACTGAGAATTTAGTTGTAGAGATGCAGCTTTTAACCCACTTAATCCAATTCTCCCCAAATCCAAATTTCCTCAACACCTCCAAGAGAAATTGTTTGTCTACCATGTTGTATACTTTGAGGATGTCTAGTTTTAGAATCATGCAGGCATCATTATTTTTTTTGGCTGAATGTATAGTTTCATGAGCAGTGATTATTCCCTTTGCTATTGACTGTCCTAGAGCAAATCCACTCTATTATTCCTCTATCACCTCATTTAATACTTCCCTAAGTTTGTTTGCTATTATTTTAGTGACCACCTTGTACACTGTGTTGCACAGTGCAATTGGTCTGAAATCATTCATTGTCTATGGATCTTTTTTCTTGGGAATTAAAGCCAAAAAGGTGTGATTCATTGCCCCCAACATTATTATTCTTCTTCTTGATTCCTCTACTACCACCCCTAGATCTTTCTCAACTGTGTCCCAAAACATTTGGAAGAAGTCAGCTGGGAATCCATTAGGGCCCATGGCCTTATCGGGGTTCATCTGGAAGACTACTTAACTGAGCTCCTCCAAGGAGATCTTTTGATATAGGCACATATTTTGTTCCTCTTTTATGATTGTGGGAATTGCACTCAGAATATTATCCCTTGCTGCCCTATTTTCCAGGCTTTATTTGTTTATAATTTCTTCAAATAATTTGACTGCTTCCTTGTTAACCTCCTCAATAGACTGTGTTATTTCTCCATTGGCCTTCTTGATCTTTGCAATCTTGTTCCTGTTTTGATTGGAGATTGTTGATTTGTGGAAGAACTTGGTGTTTTTGTCACCCTCTTTCAACCATGTTTCCCTTGACTTATGTTGCCAATAGCACTCTTCCCTCTTCATGATTTATGTCAGCTCTTCTTTCAGACATTTCTCATTCTCAAAAGCCTCTGCATCCATCCCTTTCTCTATTATGTGTTCATTCAGGACTCTGATTTCTTTCTCTAGCCTCTCTTTCTCCTGGAATATGTTCTTGAAATGTGTCTTGTTCCATTCTTTGAGCTTATTCTTGATGTATCCCAATTTTTTCCTTATCTTGAAAAGCTCTGATTTATCTCCAAACCCAATCTCATTCCACCACTTCTCTATTAGCTCTAGTAGTTGATCGTCTCTCAGCCACAAGTTTTCAAATTTGAAAGGGCATCCTTTAGGGGGTTCATCCTACCCAAATGTGAGTAAGACAGGGAAATGGTCTGGCCCTGTGAAAGGTAGTATGTGAGTTTCCTGTGAGGCTGCTAGTTCTCCCCAGTCTCCCCAAAGAAGGAATCTATCCAATCTTTTTGCTATGTTGGTGAAGTCCTTTCTCCTATTAGATCATGTGAATGTTCCATTTTTTGTCTGCACATCCTTTAGTAGATTTATGTCTATGAACTCCTGGAAATCTCTTTGCATGGCAATTGTTCTTCCCAAGCCCCCTTGCTTCTCTTCGTTGTTCAAGGTTGCATTGAAGTCTCTAGCCATTATTCCCATCTCATCTCTCCTATTTTCTAGCTCACTTGATATTTTGTCCCATACTTGTTTTTTTACCATTGTAGCTATTGGCAAATATACATTGATGTTAAAGAAGGTGTCATGCCTTCTTAGATCTTTAAACTTCATCAACTGTCAATTGTCTTCTTCTTTTTCTACTTCCCCATCTACTATTAGAGGGTTCCATAAGACTCCCAGTCCACCAGACACTCCTATGGCCTCCTTGAATTTACTTTTCCACTGTCTCTAATTGCACAATCTCCTTTGACCTTCTTCCTTACTCCATTTTTATTCCTATATGAGAAATATTTCCGCATTTGATTGGTCAATATGGCACTTGACCATGCACCATTTTTCAGGGGCATTGATGCCCCTAACATTCCACATTATGATCCTCATTTTTCCCTCAAAAGGAGGCTATCCTTTCCAACAACCAATTTTTTCTGACCAGAGGCATTGCCTGCAATCATCAGTTTATCTTTGTTTGTTTTCCTACCCATTTTGGATTTTGTCTTTATGTTAGGTACATTTATCTTTGATTTTGATTGTTCAAGTTGCCTCTCCTCAAGCAACTCTCCTTCCTCTACCTCTTCTCAGGGTTCACCTTCTCCATCTGAGAATTGATCACTCTCCTCTTCTTCAGACTAAGAAAAGTCATCTTCTTCATCCTGGAGAGCATCTAAGTTGTTTACTTTGGTGATCTGCTCATTCTTTCCAGCCCCCTCTCCTATTGCCTGGGGTTCCAATTCTGCCCTTTCTACTTCCTTTGTTAGTTTCCAAAGTTGGGCTTTCCCTTTATTGGTGGGGGGTCTTTGTTGCATTCCTGAGAGGTTCCTCCATATTTCTTCTACTCTAACTCGGTTCTAACATCCTCAGATGTATCTTCTATGGTTTTGGTTGCCATTTCCTAGGATATTCCATCCCCTGGATCTTCCCTCTCTTTAATGTTTTTGTTAGCCTCCATTCCCCTAATTGAAGTGCCTTCCTGGAATGATTCTCTAAAGAGGCATTTTTGGGTTCTACTCCTTCCCATATTTCTATCTCATGTTGCCAACTTCCATACTTTGTCATAATTTCTATGTTTTTCTATATTCCAACCCCCTCATCTATTTCTACTACAATGCAGGCTTCAACCCCGTCGATTCCATTTATGAAATCCTCATCCACCCCTAAGCACACCCCTAGGGCATCACCTAATCTCACCTGAGCTTCCACATTCCAGAATTTTGAGTGCAGATCCACCAGCTTGATCTAGGTGGGGATTTGGTTTATTTTGTAGTTCTAGGGATCGAAGCTTGATCTCTAATTTAGGCAATGAAAATTATGACCATTCATGAACAAAGGTTTCCCTTCTATGATTTCCAACTTTAATTCTTGATCTATACATTCTATGAGAAAAAAAGAGTTCGATAGTTGGTAGATGCTTACCCGGTCTTTGTATTTGTCTTTCCACCATGCTTTGATTTCCTCCTGGAGCAACCTAGGCCAGTCCACTTAGCAAACAAAGCTCTCTCCATTAGTCTGATCACTCTTCTTTTGATCATTTCAAAGGGCATTTGGTATAGTTTTCTTCCTCGCGGTCACAACAGTCACCTTCGCTTGTTTGTTTTGGAAATTTCTTCTATTTGTTTTTCTTTTGAATAGGTCCCGGTCTCTCTAATTCATTCTTCTTCTAAATTCAAATTCTTCTCCCACTTGCTAGCTCATTTTTCCTTCATTTCTCGGCTTAGGGTTTCCCAAACCCCTGACTCTCCAAACTTTGCTAGTGCGCTTCTAGATGTCGTTGCCCTTGTTGCACTAGTTGTGAACCGATGGTTGCCCATGGCGGTCATTTTCTCGGAACCACCCACGCCTTGGCTCGCGCATTCTCCATCTTTGCTTGTTCCTTCAGCGAGCTATTGTCTTTGGATTTTGATCAGGAGCCCACTTCTCACTATCTTCGAGCTAGCTTATGCTCTGGTTGCAAACTCAATTCTTTGTGCTCTCATTCTGGTGGTAGTGTGGGTGACACTTATCCACCCAAGCTCCATTCTTGAATTCCCATTGCGGGATGTGATCCGCCTTCTGTTGGATGACGACGCCTTCCACCTTCTTCCCTAGATCACCATCCTCCACCATGTCACCCCATCGACTCCTTTTCTCCTCTGCATTTTTTCGCTCCTGCTCGCCAACTTGCGCCATTCCTTTCACTTATATTACTACTTTCATTTATGAGAAGTAATATTATCAAATATAGATCATTATTTTTTCATAGATCTACCATAACGATATGTGACCAAATAGGTCTAGGAGTTCAAATATTATATTAGATTATTTTCGATATTGTCATATCATAAACCTTTAATATTTTGATGATAGAAATTCTTTGTGTAGAGATTGAATGATTTTTATTATTTATTATTCTTTTAAATGAGACCATAATAGGTCATCAGATCCTAAAGCATCAATTGGGATTATTTTTTAAGAACCCATTCGGTGAGCATATCGGAACACATAGATGACAACCAATATCTTATGTTTTATAGAATGTTTATTCAGATTTGAAGGTCGACTATGAGAAGGTCTATATTATGTTAAAGGTATTTTATTGTGGAACTACTATACTTTTATGAGATCTCGATAAAAAGAATATGTTGTGAATTTTGGTTTTATGCATTAGCTTGTTAGAGGTAAAAAAAACTTTGTTATATTATTAGTGATAGCATCAAAATTGCAAGGAAATTACTAGGGTGTTATAAAATTAATTGTGGCTAATTTGGAAAATATTATTTTTCAAAGGTAATGGTTTCCTCAAAGAAATTGGCTTAACTATCAGTTTAAGGAATATTTTCCACTAGCCCTGATATTCTTCTATATGCAAAATAATTATAAGTAATACAATAGTACATACATATACAATAGTACATGTATATGTACAGATATAATACTTACCTCAATATTTTTCTAAATTGTATATTAGTATGAATGTATGGATAAATTTATTAAATATATGAATACATATATTGGTATATAGACATATGTATGTGTGTATGCATGCATGCATGTATGTATGTATGTATGTATGTATGTATGTATGTATGTATGTATGTATGTATGCATGCATGCATGTATGCATATATGTGTACATATATACATGTATACATACACACACATATTTATGCGTGTATGAATGTATTTGTTCATGTTGTAATTTTGAAAAAGGATAGAATTAGATGACAATAGAGATAAATTGCAATTGGTTTGAATAAAACCCTTCCATTGAGGTGAATATATTTTTTATGTTCATATTATTTAAATTTGGAAAAGAAATTTAAATTGTCGATAACTAGTTTGAGAAAGAGGTGTGTGAACATACAACACACAGTATGATTTTGAAGCATGTATATTTAATAGTAATTTTTTTGGCCAAAGCAATGTAAAATCACAACTTGCATTGCCATTTCACAATGTCTAATATTTTACAATCAATCAGATAGGTCGTACTCAACTAGAGGGTATCTAGAGTTGTATGACAAATTATTGTAATTTAGAACACAACACTATATTTCAGATGGCATGATGATCATGGGATTCACTGAAACAACTACCCTCATAAAGAGTAGGGCCACTTCTAATTGGAAGGTGTGCAAGGGAATGTCCATCTATGGTTGGAGTAAAAACACTTAGGTGATGCTCTCCCTCTTGTAATTGATATGTCAAAGACTTAGTTTATTAGAGATATTATCATGATTTCACATATCTTTTATTATTATTTGTACTTCATATCTATGATATGACATTTCTAAAATGAGATAATGATCTATTGTTGGAATATTGTAATTCTCGATGAAAATAATTTTATTTCCTTGATACAATGAAATGATGTTATGAATCACAAAAAAACTTGTTCAATATTCTTATCTTATCAAAGAAATGTTCTTATCTTAACTTGTTCGATGTATTTAGCTCATTAAGAAGAATCATTGAAAATAATTTTGTATTATATTATAAATGTTATAATTCTCTATCATTTATCCTCTTACATTATTGGAAATCAATCTTCCTTTGTGATAATATATTTTTAAATAACTTAGTATCAAATTATAAAATATATATACAAAGATTATTTTTTAGATAATGAACCAGTCAGTTCATCACATGTGGTATTAGAGGATGGTTTAAACACTAGTGCCTACAATCCTACTATGCAAAATGTGTTTGAATGATAACCTTGTGTTGAACTTTGAACATAGAAATGGGCAGATCAAAGGCTGCGAAAAAAGAATGGAAAGACAAATAAATCCAAGAAAATAAAACCCAAAGTTAAAACTAAGAAAATAGTGAGCTATACAAGAGATGTGTGACTCTGATTTCAAAACCCTAGATGATGCTCTTGAGAAAATAAATTTAGAAAGAGAAATGAATTGAGTAATTAGTTTCCACTCTTGTTAAACCTAAGAAACCATCAAAAATTTGTGACATGTCTTTCGAGTGTGGTCACAATGGGCTAATTTTAAGAAAAAGAGGTGAATGAGGAGTACCTACATATGCATTTACTCTCAAAATTTGTGTTATTGAATTCTAATAGAGAATAGAAACTTGAAGAAATTCCTTTATCTAATAGTTATACGTAAATTTTGCGAACACTTATGTAAATAAGGATGTATGAATCCAATAATATGAATAAAAGTCATGTTTTCTTCAAAGGTGTGAGTTTTGAAATAAATCATAATTTTCGCCAAAGGAGTAAACTTTAAATGTTTATAATGAAGTAAATTTTGAGCTTTTCTCACTTCAATTTAAGCTAAGGAACTAATAAGACCATGATGACCTACCAAGTGAAATCATGGTGCAAACAAGAGTAAAACCTTGAAGTAGTCATGATGGATCTACTCAGCCTTAAAAAAAACCTATGGCAAAGTTGGATCAAATCTTGAATCTATGAAACAAAACCAAGGAAAGATTGATAGCCTTGGAGTAGGAGGTAAGAGGGGTAGAAAACCATGAAAATGATGAGGAACAAAGTCAAGAAAATGATGAAAATAATGATCATGAGCATAATAATCATGAAGGGAAAAGGGAAGTTGATCGAGACAAAGAAAGTCAGAGAGAGTTGAGAACTCATTTAACCAATGAACTTGGAAGGGATATGAAGAAAACTACCTCACCAATATTTGATGGAGCAATGATAGGAGTTGGAGAAGAAGCATGGATCATTGATATTGAATTTAAATTCTTTGAAATTAGGAACTACTTGTAGATAGCTAAGGTAGTTTGGGGAGCTTATTAGCTATTTGGTGAAGCATCCACCTAGTGGATGAATAAAAAAATTGAACTAGGACTAAGTTCCTCGAGTTTGACTTTGGACCAATTTGTGGTCATTTTTAGATAAAGTTGGTTACCTCAATTGTACTTTGATAAAAATAATTGATTTCCAAGATCTATGTTCGGGAGACATGTCAATAATATAGTATTGGAAGAAATTCAAGTTAGACTATTGAAGTATGTACTACAATATCAACATGATGAGGGGTTTTGAATATGGAATTTCATCATGCATTTGAATGCCTAATTTGGAGATGAAGTAGATGTTTATCGAACAACAACCATGGACAAAGTTTTTGAGAAGGCAATTAAGCAAAAAAAAAATTGAACTCTATCTCAACATGTCAAGATAAGACTAGGAAGAAATTTGAGTGGTCTAAGTCATCACCATCCTTTAAGAAGAAGAATTGGAGTCAAGACCCCAAACTGAAAACAAATGGGAAAGATCCAAAAATAGCAAAAATGACTCTCAAAATGAAAAAATGAATAGGGATAAGAAAAGAGATAATTTCAATAATGATCATCCCAGAAAGAGGAAAGGACCTCTAGTGGATGTTTTAACTATGGAGGAGATCATAATGCAAATCAATGTCCAAAAAAGGGTCCAGGGAACTATTATCAAAACTATTCTTTGTCATCTTAGTAGGCACCATTTTGGTAAAGTATCCATGTAGTTGTTGATAATCATCAAGTGGAATATCATATCACACCAATTGATACTATAAGTAATTTATTTGGAATACTTATTTCAATTTTATTAGATATTGACCTGCAACTAATTATTTTATAACTCCTCATGTGTTATGATGAGCCAAGTCTTTGGCACATTTTGATCATACTTTTATAAAGACTTTGTTGTTTTTATTATGCTAAAACAAACATTTAGTCTGTTTATGGGATAGGATATAGACCTTTTTATGACTTAAATATGATGAGTATATTGTGATAAGAAGTCCCATGATTATTACCTTTAATGTTTTATTAGTCTGATAAATACTTTATGGCTCTTTGTGATCATAAACCTTCCTGCAACCTCCACTACCAAAACTTCCTGTAGCCATATCTAAAACAATGTTTGCCTTAGTTTAATACTTAATGAATCAATGAATAAAGTAATGGATTGTCTTAAAGGTGAACGTGTTGAGCTAAACTTTTTCCTCAGGAAAAGATGGCGAGATATTTTGCAGGTACCACGATTGAAGGAAGGGAATTCAATTTCCACTTGAAGAATTGAAGACCGAATCCATAAAGACTGGTTCAATAGCAAAAGATGAGGAGATAGTTTCAACTCATCCGCCATGCAGGGAGAGTGTTCCAGAAATCTAGGCCAAGCGTCTTGGTGGTGCATGAATCTAGGATGATGGTGTTTTATGACTGCTAAACCAATTTGACTTAGTTCTTGCATTGTCATTCACCTCTTTACTTAAGTTGGTTAAATGTAATAAATACCTCCCATTTTATAAGGGAAGGTTGGTTAGTAGTTAGGATCAGTTTTCAATAAATAGCCCATTCTCCTTCAGAGAAGGGGCTGGAAAAAAATTGCTATTGTAACACACTTTCAGTTTTAGAAATTCAGCCAAGAGATTGTGCCATATACTTGTTTGCATTGAATCAATAAAGCTTATGAAGTTTTTTACCTAATCTGTTGTCTGCTTTTGGCACTACCTAAGGGGGCCCACTTAGGGAACTATCCATACTTTTATTCTGCAAGTTAGAATAGCTGCATTTCCCTTCATAGAAGTTAATGTGACTATTCCTACAGCTGGCAGAAACACAGAGCTGTCAACTATTCCTGCAGCCACTAGGAGCAGAATAGGTTATCTTTCGAGTTTTTCATTTCCAAGCAAACTAAAACAGTAAAGTTGTTTCTAGTACTTAAATTCCAGTATAAGGCATTTTAGGAATCATGTATGTATGGAAGGGTGATTAGTGCATATCTTGTGTTGTCCCATTTCAAGTTTACGTCCCTGGGTTGATAATTAAATGAGGTTCTTTAGTAGGTCATGACTGCTAGTTGTGATGTTCAATCCCTAAGTAGAGGAATTCATGTTCCTAGTTATTGACCTGATTAAAGAACACTACATTTTTGGCGCCATTGCTGGGGATGGTGTCAAACTAAGAACCTATTGCAAGCATGCTAGTAAAGAGTTTAAGATTTCATTCTTAGTATTTTTAGTTTAGAATTCTGTATTCCAGCATCTCTATAGTTAGTTTACTTTTGTTGTATGCATAGAAGAAGAGACCAATTTGGAAGATTCCTTCCTAGGAGCATAGATATTGAAGAGATTGAACTGAACCTATTCCAAAACGACCCATATCTGGATGTTGGCCAAGACTTAGTAACTTCATCTTCTTCCTCTGAACTAAGCTTTAACCTATCTAAAGGAATAGAATCAAATAATCCACTTGCTCTTGTAGTTCATCAACCAGGAGCTAATCCAAGAATACAACCAAGAATGGCAAATCCAATTTTTCCATTTCCAATCCTTGACCTACATGACAATAATAACCTCAACAACATCCCTGCCTCCTTATTGCCAAAGTTCTATGGACTTATTACTAAGGACCCTCATACCTTCTTGTTTGAATTTGACATCCTTTGTAGAAGCTATGACTATACAACCTCAGCACACAAGCTGAAATTATTTCCCTCTACTCTAAATGAGGCAGCCTTGTGATGGTTCATGGGATTGGGAAGCAATGTAGCTAACACTTGGGCTGAAATGAAGACTCTGTTCCTGAGTAAATATAAAGAGTATTGTAGAGGAAATGATTTGAGAGGAGATGACATCTTCAAAATGTCACAAAAGGAGGATGAAACCTTGGAGGATTATGAATCAAGATTCTTGTTTAGTGTGCAAAAGAATACTCATCATGAGCTGAATGAGGAATCTCAAAAACTTCTCTTCTTAAGGGGATTCAATGATACTTGCATGGAGGCCCTTGACCTCATGGCAGGAGGTGATGTCACCCAAAGTGATTGGGATGATATCAAGAAAATCTGTCTTAATTACTCCAGAGCAGCTGTAAAGAAGGGAAGGGGGTTTAGACCCTCTTCTATAAAAGGAAGTGGCTCTGGAGTATCTAAAGGGGATATTACCAATCTCTTGTTTGACTTCAAGCAAGATATCATCAATGATGTAGCTACTCAACTGGATACTATGCAAGCTAGAAGGAAGAAAGAGGAAGCTGAGGCAATGTTAGTTGAATATTGCCCCACTACCGACAAAGAAAGAAAGAATACTGATGCAAAGTAGTGGCCAATTTGGAGGTACAGCATCTCCCTACTGAGTTCAAAACCATTGAAGGAGAGGAGGAAGTGTTCTTTGTTCCTCAGCGTAGGCCATGGGCCCCAAGACAAGGTATGCCTCAAGACCCTTTGCAAAACTTTGGTTCATATAATAGTCAATGGAAAAACCAGTACCCTCCAAACTATGGGCCATACTCCCAACCTCAGTGGAATAACCCTTGGCTAAATTCCCAGCAAAACCATTGGCAATCCTCACAAGGGAATTGGCAATCACCACAACAAAATCAGTGGCAGCCTCCGCAAAGGAATTGGTAGCAGTCTAACCAATGGAGAGGAGGCCAGCAATGGTCAAATCCACCCACTAGTTTCCTGCAACAGCCGCAGCAGCAATCCATTATGCCACCTCTCGCAGCTAATCAAGGTAAGAATCCAAAGCCAACCCAACTACCTGCTCAGGTAGCACCCAATCCAAATAACCAGCAACCGCAACAACAGTAGCAAGTCTATTTTGTTGATCCTAATCATCAGCCTACCTATGTTCTTAACCTGAATAATATCAATTTACGTTTAGGAACTGTGTTGCCCACACCATCTCCTCCCATAATCTCAGAATTTCCATCTGAGGAGACTGACCAAGAAGAAGATACCAATGACCAAGCCCAACCAAATAAGCCAGTTCAGATTCCATCATTACCTAAGGCATCTGATAAAGTGTCCCCTCCTTTCCCACAAAGATTGGAACGTGAAAATGTAAAAAAAATAAGAGGAACCTACCTTTGACATCCTTGACCAGCTAAAGCATATATGTGCGAAAATTCCCTTGTTCCAAACAATTAAAGAAGTACCTATCTATAGCAAGGCCATCAAGGAGGCATGTTTGAAGAAACCGGGGAGGAAAAAGAAAGACCCTCAAACTGTCCATGTCATAGGCCAACTCTCTGACTTAATGCTAGGGAAGCTTAGCATCTCAAAATATTTAGATCCAGGAAACCCTGTTGTGGAGATCAATATTAATGGGTTGCAAATTAAGAATTCTTTAGTAGATCTTGGTGCAGCTATCAATGTCATGACAAAGGAACTGGTTGTAAAACTTAATATTTCAAACCTAAGGGCTACACCTACAATATTATAGCTTGTTGATAGCTCAACTGTCAAACTTGATGGGGTAGTTGAAAACCTGGTAGTCACCTTGGATTCCTGGGAGTACCCTGCTGACTTTATGGTCTTAGCTCCAAAGGCATCATTGGGGGGATACCTTGTCATATTAGGAAGGCCTTGGTTGGCTACTGTTGATGCTTACATTGGTTGTAGGTCGGGTAACATGACAATATCTGATGGGTATAGCACAAAGAAGCTTACCCTCTATTCTCCAGCCCAGCCCCAACTTGAGTCTAGAGAGGTTGTTTGGCCAGATTTGGGAGAAGAGGAGGAAGTGAACTCCGTGGCCAATTTAATGATGATTACCAGAGAACCTTTCATTGCACAACAAGAAGAAGAAGGTATATTGTCCAATATCATGCTGAATAACTATGGTACCGAATACTTTCACTATGAAAAAAATCCATGTTCCTTGTAGACCATTCTTCCTTCACCTACATCAGCTCATTATCTTGTAGCAACTAACTGCTTACACACCTTACTACCCCATGAGGTAGAAATTTCATTTCTGCCTAAAGTATCTATGGTAGATTTAACCTCCCAAGTTGAGGTAGACGCAGGAAAAACCTTGAGCATCAATAAAAACCTCACCAGTGAGCAACAGGAATCTATGGTCAAGATGCTTACTAGTCATAAGTCAGCTTTTGCTTGGGAATATGGTGACATGAAGGGTTTAGACCCAAAACTCTGTACACATCGCATATACATTAACAGTGAGTTCAGACCTGTCAAGAAGCCTCAAAGAAGAATCAATCCAGCTTTGAGAGAAATTGTTAAAGAAGAATTGCAGAAAATGTTAACAGCTGGCTTTATCTACCCAATCTCGAATAGTCAGTGGGTTTCCCCATTGGTTACTGTTCCTAAGAAAGGAGGAAAATGGAGGGTATGTGTAGATTACAGAGAGCTCAATTTGGAAACAAAGAAATATTACTTTCCTCTTCCATTCATTGATCAAGTTCTAGATAATTTAGCTGGGAAAAAGTACTTCTCATTCTTATATGGCTTCAATGGGTACAATCAAATCAAGATTGCTCCTGAGGATCAAGAAAAGACTACTTTTACATGCCCTTGGGTAATGTTTTCCTATTCAATTTTTCCTTTTGGACTCTGTAATGCACCTGCAACTTTCCAGAGGGCAGTCATAAGTATCTTCTCAGACATCTCATATGATTGCATGGAAATATACATGGATGACTTTACTGTTTATGGTACAACATTTGAGGAAGCTCAATCCAACTTGAAAAAAGTACTACAGAGATGTGAAGATCACAACTATCGCTGAATAGTCAAAAGTGCTTCATGATGATGCAGGAGGGAATAGTGTTTGGTCACTATATTTCTATTGCAGGAATACAGGTTGATCCTGTTAAGATTGAGGTCATCTTTAATCTACCCTTTCCTGCCAAGCAGAAAGAAGTAAGGAGCTTTTTAGGCCATACTGGATACCACAAAAGATTCATCAAGGACTTCAACCAAACAGTAGGCCCCTTATACAGTCTGCTAAAGAAAGATGCAGATTTTTCTTGGACAGAGGAATGTGAAAAAATATTCCTTGATTTAAAAGTCGCCCTTACATAGGCACTTGTTCTGAAAGGACCTAATTGGTCACTTCCATTTCATATTCATACTGATGAAATGGATTATGCCATTGGATTTGTGTTAGGGCAGAAGGGTGGTTCAACAGAACATGCACTCTACTACATAAGCAAAAATCTGCAAGGGGCTGAATTAAACTACACTGTTATAGAAAAAGAAATGTTGGCAATCATCTATGCCCTCAATAAATTCAGGCATCACATCACCAGTTATCAGATATTTTTCCACATTGATCATGCAGCAATCCGGTATCTCATGAACAAAAGCTCAATAGCCAGGAGACTAGCAAGATGGTTATTGCTGATGCAGGAATTTGACATTACAATTGTGGACAAGCCAGGTAAAGCCAACATGGTTGTTGATTTCCTTTCTAGAATTCAAAGGAAAAGATGACTCTGCACTTATTGAAGACTCATTTCCTGATGAGTACCTGTTTGCAATCAAGGTTATTCACCCATGGTATGCCGATATAGCAAATTATCTGGCCGTAGGAAGAACTCCTCCTTAATTCTCCCCTAAGGAAAAGAGATTATTGGTAGAGAAAAGCTTTAACTTTTCTTGGATTGCAGATTGCATGTTTTATACAGGGCCAGATCAAGTTATGAGGAGATGTGTACAAGAGGAGGACACTCATGATATACTGCATGCAAGCCATGATGAGCCATGTGGTGGACATTTTGCTACCAAAAGAACAGCAATGAAAATTTTAAATACTGGCTACTATTGGCCAACTCTGCATAGAGATGCAACCAAATATACCAGGAGATGTGACAGATGTCAAAGGATGGGAAGACCAACTCGATCTGATGAGATGCCTCTATTTCCACAAATTGTCGTTACACCCTTTGACAAATGGGGACTGAATTTTGTAGGACCAATTGATCCACCTTCCAATGGTAAGTCATACATCTTTGTATGCACAGATTATGTGACAAAATGGGTAGAGGCTAAACCTATGAAACATGCTATGGATAATAAAGTAGTCGAATTCCTCTATGAAGAAATATTCACCAGGTTTGGTGTCCCTAGGGAAATAGTGACAGATCAAGGAGTACAATTCACTTCTACACTTATCACAGCCTTAGTAAATGAATACAATATACAGCACAGGAAATCAACTCTTTATCACCCCCAGGCCAATGGCCAGGTTGAGGTCACCAATAGGGATATAGAGGCCATTTTGACTAAAACTGTAGATTTACATAGGAAGGACTAGGCCGCAAGGTTACCAAAAGCTATATGGGCCTACCGTATTACCTGGAAGACTGCTACAGGATATACACCTTTTGAAATGGTGTATGGTAAAACAGTTGTGATGCCAATAGAATTCAAACATAAGACTCTAAGAACAACATTAGAGATGGACATGGATTTAACAAATGCACAAAAGGACAAAGTCATGCAGCTCAATGCTCTGGATGAGCTCCGAAAGAATGCCCTGTAGCACACTGAGATGATACAAAATCAGAGAATAAGGTGGCATGATAAATACATCAAGGAAAATAAATTCACAGCAGGAGATTGGGCTCTGCTTTATGACTCACGATATAAGGACAGTCCAGGAAAACTACAAACCAGATGGTTGGGTCCATATGAGATAGAGGAGGTATTCACCAATGGTGCTGTTCAATTAAGGACCATTGATGAGGTCTGATTCAAGCTACTAGTCAATGGGCATCGCCTAAAGCTCTATTCTAAACCCATTGACAAGGAACATTTCTGAGACAGTTTGAAATTGAGCAGGATAGCAGTGATCCTACAGCCAAAGGAATTGAGCCTAGGCTCAAATTCCCAGGCCATACATAAAAGTGAATACCAAATCATAATAAATGGGTTATCTAATAAGATCCCTCTTCCATTCATTCACTTCATCCACAATCCGTACTCACTCTCTCTCTTCCACATCATCCGCCTGTCATTTTCCATATCATCCATGTTTCTTTGTGTCACGTATTGCAATGAAGAAGGAGGTCACATCAGATAATTACGGCGATTCTCTCCAGGTATGCTCCACTTCACTTTAAGATTGCTTCAGTTACTTTATTTATTGCATTTAATTTATTATTAATTAACGTGAACAATTTCCTATATGGTTGCCATTTCCTTCGGCTCATTTGCACGATTGAGCACGTTTTTCTATGATATTACTTCACCATGTCCTTATTATCGCCGCCATAAGCTTGTCCCATCAGTTGTCAAGAACCCTCAATATATGAAACCTGTAATTAATAATCAAACAGTCTTTCCTTCATGCAATAATGAACCTAAATGTATTCTAATTATCCATGATTACTCTCTCCCTAAAAAATTGCATGATCACATTGTTTTTCCTTTTTTCTGTCACTTTTGAAAAGAGGTTCAAAAGTTTCGGTTGAGGGGAGGGGCAGAGTGCTATAGAATTGCAGAAGGGTTCATTAATAGGGTTACAAGAAGTTCAGTTGGAAAAGCCAGGTGAGCATTGCTTAACACATTTAATTACAGAAAACAAAGGAAATGGGAGGCCAGCCAATTCGGCATGAGCCTACATATCATAGCATCCTATTGTAGGATGTGTTGCATGTGCCACTATTCAGACAATATGGGTGGCTCAATTACTTCCTGAAGCTCAAAATTTTTAATACAGACATTGCAGAGGAATTCACAAGGACATTTCATGATGGGGAAGCAAAAGTTAGAGGCATAATAGTCAATGCATCAATTGATAGAATTGTTGAGGTAACGGGATTAGCTCAAGTCGAAGAACCATTTCCTAGAGGAAGGGATGCAAGAAGTGTCAGGGCTGAGTTCACTCGGCCAAATGACCCTCCTCTACGGGTAGACAAGCAAGGTGCACAAAGAATGAGTCTGCCGCAGGACTGGGTGTCACAGGAAGGGTATATCATCAAATACATAACCTGTGAAGGTAGGTTTTCAGTCCTGCATTCTCATCACTTCAAACTTGTGTCTCATTTACGCCATGGATTGTTGATGAATATTCTCAATTTTCTTTACAATTTGCTATCCAACAGTGCTGCTAAATTTAAAAAGGGTAGGGTTAACTCTGTATCTCACCACTACCTTATTAAATTACTTGTTGAAAAATCCATTCAAGACGCATCAGGAATGACCTGGGAGGAATTCACGGTCCAATTCAACCCTAAAATTCAAAATGTAGGACCTAGGGGTGAACCTCTTGCCTTTAAGCAACGAACCTCCCAGTCCGTAGGCCAAACCTCTACTGCTATGTCCTCTTCTCAGGAATCATCTGGTTCACAAGATGATGTTCCTCTTTCTGAAAGAACTCCCAAGCAGCTGGCACAAGGTCCTATCAAAATTCATGAGCCATCTCCCAAGGATAGGAAAGGAAAGTCACCTATTGTAGCAACCCTTGAGCCTGTAAAAAGAAAGAAAAAGGGAAACTTCTCTGTTCCTACAGCAAAACATTCCAAAAAGCATAAAACAATTCCTACTTCCATAAGAAGGAGCTCTAGGCTCCAGAACCAGGTAGCCCCCCAATCACTTAATGCTACTCCTGCCACACCACCTTCAGATCCTTCCAGTCTTGATCTGAGAGAAGAAGAACCTGTTATCGAGAAGGTTATGAGTACACCTGAAGAGGCTGGCCTGAATAAGTTGGCTGCCATTGCAGAGCAACTATAGGAAGATATGGAATGTGATGAGAAGGAGGAAGAGCCAGTTGTGTTTTTGTTAGAAGAAGAGCATGAAAACATTGGCATGACTGATGAGATTCTTGCTGGTCAGGAAGGACAGGAAGATCAGCAACAGGATGGTGATTTGGGACAGGATAGCCCTGAGCAATCACATAATGCAGAGGTAATTGGAGAAGAAGAGCAAGGTAAGGTGGATGTGTTTGAAGAAGTACAGGAGACACCTGCGGTGTGCTATAATCATAGACCACCACTCCATGTCACAAACTTTGCTGCAGGAATGGCATGTTTTCAAGAACTTCAGCAACAGCAGACTGCTTTTGCACTTGAAATTGAGAGACTACAAAGGGTAATCCAGAACAAGAATCTAAAAATTGCTAACTTGAAAGACACTCTCAACTAGTTGGTAGAGCTGGTTCCACAACTGATGCAATGTCGTGCACCTTCACCTATCTACGCAATGTATCTCAAGGAGCGGTATTTGAACTTCCAACTAATTAGAGTCTGGAAAGGTAAGAATCCTTCTTTGGATACCTCTAAGGACTTTTATGAAGCATACAGGGATTCACCTCTGCACATCAGGAACCTCCTGTGTGAATTTTATCTGCACAATTTGGCTGTATCCTAGGATAAGGAATGGAATCCCCTATGTTATGTCGATGATATTCATATCAGCGCTCTAATCTCCTAGATCACTAATGAAATAAGTAGAGGAGAACAATTTGATAGCCATATGCATGATGAAGTAAATATGCCATTGTCTATAAGAAATGAATCTAGAAATGGAATGGGTATTTACTTTGATTGGAAGAAATTGTGGAGAGATGAAAGAGCCAAGCCACTGATTGAGCCTTTAAGACAAGAGGTATTTTCTCAATACTCACAAATTATAAACAGTGATTTTAATGCCGCAACCCTACACATTTAGAACAGATGGGAGCATCTTTCATTTCAATAAAGAAAGCAGAACCACATACTCCCAATACCTTGTATGCAGCAACCAGAAGGGCAGAGAGGTACATGAGGAATGCCAAAACAAAGAAGGAGAATTGGTTGCCCTTGGTTATGCAGCCGCCTATTCTCCTATGGCCATTATTGGCTATACAGGGGGATAACAGCACTTATAACAAAAGTTCTGAAGATAATAGATGGCAAAGGCTGGAGGCAATGCGAGCTCACTTCTGGAGTTTCCAGAATGGCAAATGTGGACAGCAACTGAGTGCAGATCTGAGAGAGTTTTCCAGAAGAAGGAATGCTAGACTTGCTGAAGGGTCCAGCAAGTAGTTGGTTGAGGGGAGTGATGAGCCAAGTCTTTGGCACATTTTGATCATACTTTTATAAATACTTTGTTGTTTTTATTATGCTAAAACAAACATTTAGTCTGTTTATGGGATAGGATATAGACCTTTTTATGACTTAAATATGATGAGTATATTGTGATAAGAAGTCCCATGATTATTACCTTTAATGTTTTATTAGTCTGATAAATACTTTATGGCTCTTTGTGATCATAAACCTTCCTGCAGCCTCCACTACCAAAACTTCCTGCAGCCATATCTGAAACAATGTTTTCCTTAGTTTAATACTTAATGAATCAATGAATAAAGTAATGGATTGTCTTAAAGGATGAACGTGTTTAGCTAACCTTCTTCCTCAGGAAAAGATGGAGAGATATTTTGCAGGTACCACGATTGAAGGAAGGGAATTCAATTTCCACTTGAAGAATTGAAGACCGAATCCATAAAGACTGGTTCAACAGAAAAAGATGAGGAGATAGTTTCAACTCATCCGCCATGCAGGGAGAGTGTTCCAGAAATCTAGGCCAGGCATCTTGGTGGTGCATGAATCCAGGATGATGGTGTTTTAAGACTGCTAAACCAATTTGACTTAGTTCTTGCATTGTCATTCACCTCTTTACATAAGTTGGTTAAATGTAATAAATGCCTCCCATTTTATAAGGGAAGGTTGGTTAGTAGTTAGGATCAGTTTTCAATAAATAGCCCATTCTCCTTCATAGAAGAGGCTGGAAAAAAATTGTTATTGTAACACACTTTCAGTTTTAGAAATTCAGCCAAGAGATTGTGCCATATACTTGTTTGCATTGAATCAATAAAGCTTATGAAATTTTTCACTTAATATGTTGTCTGCTTTTGGCACTACCTAAGGGGGCCTACTTAGGGAATTGTCCATACTTTTATTCTGCAAGTTAGAATAGCTGCATTTCCCTTCATAGAAGTTAATGTGACTATTCCTGCAGCTGGCAGAAACACAGAGCTGTCAATTGTTCCTGCAACCACTAGGAGCAGAATAGGTTATCTTTTGAGTTTTTCATTTCCAAGCAAAGTTAAACAGTAAAGCTGTTTCTAGTACTTAAATTCCAGTATAAGGCATTTTAGGAATCATGTATGTCTGGAAGGGTGATTAGTGCATATCTTGTGCTGTCCCATTTCAAGTTTATGTCCCTGGGTTGATAATTAAATGAGGTTCTTTAGTAGGTCATGACTGCCAGTTGTGATGTTCAATCCCTGAGTAGAGGAATTCATGTTCCTAGTTATTGTCATGATTAAAGAACACTATATGTTAAATAAGATTTCAAGATGAGATGGGTATATGGCTAAACCTTGGTCAATGGAACATGCAAACCAATTGAGAGCTTAGATAGGGAAATTTCTATTTGAAGCCAAAGTAAGATTACCATATTTTTCAATAGAAGTCAACTTTTATGTAACTCATTTAGGGTCCTACAATTTCATCCTAGTAATGAATTGGTTATGTTATCATAGAGTAAAAGTATATTATTTTGACAAAATAGTCAAGTGTCTAGATGATTTTGGAAACCTAGCCTTGGTCAAAGAAATTCAACATAAAGTGAAGATTAAGAAAATCTCTACAATGCAATTAAAGAGTCAAAATAAAAAGGTGTCAGATGTTTGTAGTCAAGATGGAACAAATAGAAGATTCTAAAGAGTTCCATGTCTTTAACTATCTATTCTTATATGGTTCTAAAAATTTGTATGAAGTTAAAGAGGGATCATCAAGGAAATCTAAGGAACCATTTATTCAAGATTACCCATTCCTTTATGAGTTCGAAGATGTTTTTCCTAATGAGCTACTAGTTCTTCCACCTAAAAGAGATTTCCATTTTTCAATTGATATAAAACCTAGCTCAAAACCTATGTCCAAAGCACCCTATCATATGACTACAATAGAGTAAATGGAGTTAAAAACCTAGTTACAAGAGTTGTTAGTCAATGTATTGATTAGACTCGGTGTATCACCTTGGGGAGCGCCCATATTTTCATCAAGAAGAAGGAAAAAACATCAGGATTATGTATAGACTATTGTATTCTCAACAAAGTGATGATAAAGAATAAATATCCCTTACCTCACATTGATGATATTTTTGATCAAATGCATGGTACAACCATATTTTCAAAAATTGATCTAAGATCAAGACACCACCAATTAAGGTTAAAGGATGAATACATCCATAAAAAAAAACCTTTAGGACAAGGTATGTGCATTATGAATTTATGATTTTACCTTTCAGATTAACCAATGACCTGGTAGCATTCATAAAATTTATGAATAGTGTCTTCAAAAATTGTCTAGAAAAGTTTATAATTGTATTCTTAGATGATATTTAATATATTCCAAGAATGATGAAGAACATATCCAAAGTTTGATATTTTTCCTACAACATCTAAGGGAACATAAGTTGTATGGGAAGCTATCAAAAGGTACCTTCTTCTAGAAAGAATTACAATACCTAGGTGATATCATTTTTGCAAAATGAATCATAGTATGCCTTTCAAAGATTAAGGTTATCTTGGAATGGCTTGTACCTAAGAATTTGCATGAAGTGAGTAGTTTTATGGGATTGGTTGGATACTATAAGAAGTTCATTTTTAAATTTTTGATGATTTCCAACCCTATCACTTCTCTCCAAAGGAAAAGGAAACAGTTTGATTGGTCAAAAAAGTGTAACTAGTTCTTTTATATTCTTAAGGAGACATTAAATTTTGCACTGATCCTTAGAGTACCAAACCCCAAATGTCATTTTATAGTCATCATTGATGCTTTAGGCGAAGGTTTGGGAGGTGCACTTATGAAAGATGGATATGTAGTGGTATATGAATCTAGAAAGTTGTAACTATATGAGAAAAATGTTGCTCTACATGATTTGGAGTTAGCGACAATTGTGCATGCTCTCAAAGTGTGGAGACACTACCTATTAGGAAAATAATTTGAGATTAAATTGGATAATCATAGCCTCAATTATAATTTCACCCAACCAAATCTTAATGCTTGGAAAAGGTGATGGTTAGATTTGTTCTTAGATTATTATTTTGAAATAAATTATATAAAAGGGAAGGAAAATCAAGTTTGTTGATGTGTTAAGTCATAGAAGACACATTGTGGAAATGGTCTTAATTAAATATATTTTTTGAGATCAGGTGGTAAGGAATTATGTGAGAGAAAAATTCTTTAAACAAGTAAAGAAATAACTATTAGAAAATACTTAGGATACTAGATATGAGGGGTATCATTTTAAGTCCAATGGACTATTAAGATACAAAGACCAAATGATGTTCTAGATCAGGATGATCTAAGGAATTTTGTGTTCAAGGAAGTGCATTTTGCTCCATAATCCAGTTGCTCGAGAGTAAGGAAATTGTTAATAGATGTGAAACTGCTTTACTTTTGGAAAGGATCAAAATAAGATGTAAGATTTGCAGTAGGATGTCTTGAATTCCAGTGAGTCAAGGTTGAACTTCAACATCTAGCAGGATTTTGTATCCCCATGAAATATTTAAATGGAAATGGTAAGTGGTTAGCATGGACTTTTTTCAAGGATTGCTCATGTCAAGAAATCGGCATGACACAATTCTTGTGGCAATTGAAAAAATAAAAAATGTGACTCAATTTATTCCAAGAAATATTACATATGGATCGCCTATCTTAGCAAGAAAATTTGTACAAAAAATCTTCAATTAACATGGATTTCCTAGGAAAATTATCTTAGATAGAGATGCACAGATGATTTCAAGGTTCTATATCAAACATTTTTTTTAATTCTAGAAACTCAATTAAACATAAGTTCTAATTATCATTCAAAGATAGATGGACAAATAGAAAGAGTAAATCAAATGCTAAAGGACTTGGTGAAATTGTATTGCATGGATCAATAATATAAGTGGGAGGAGTACCAACCACTAGTTGATTTTTCTTATAATAAACCATATTATTTAGTAATTAAGGTGGATCCTTTCGAATAATTGTATGAAAAAAAGAACAAAAATCCTATTAGTTGGGATGGGCTAGAAGATAGGATTAGCCTTGGGCTAGAAATGCTAACAAAATGGAAGAGAAAATCAAACTAATCATAAAGATATTAGTAGAAGCAAATGACATACATAAAATTTATGTTGATTTCAAGCGTACTCCATGACTATTCTCAATAGGAGATAAGGTACTATTAAGAGTAAAGCCCCCAAAGAGATTGATAAAGTCTTGCAAGTCTGCTAAGTTAGCACCAAGATATGTGGGTCCATTCAAGGTCCTAGAAGTAATCAACTTGGTTGCTTACAACATAGATCTACCACCAATTATTTCATATATGCAAGAAATTTTTCATTTGTCTTATTTAAAAAGGTATGTATCTAGCTTTAATCATGTTCTTTATTAGAATTCTCAAGGTCAAGATCCAACAGTGGTCACAAAGGAGCTTCTTAAAGTGTTGGGGGTTCGCAAGCTCTGCTTGCATAATAGAGGGATTGGTTAGTGCAAGGTCCAATGGGACCAATATTCTGAGGATAGTTCCACTTTGGGGGATTCTAAAGAATTTTACTAAATATTACCACATTTATTTAATTAAGTATTTCAAGAAGAGAAAAACATTGTTCTTATTTTTTCTTTTAATTAAACTAAATCATTAAGGACAGTGATCTTTAAGGGAGAGGAGATGTCACATCCCATTTTTGAGACCTTTGAATTATGCTATATTTTGTTTTTCATTTTGATTGTGATGCCAAAAACTTGTTTTATGAACAATTATGTTATGATGATTCAAATTTATATTAGTTTGAGATAGTTTTATTTGATGTATGTGTGAAGTTTTGAATTATCTTGAGATGTTAATGAATTATTATATTATGAATTGATAAAATTATAATCAAACTAACTACCTTTTTTTACCTAATGAGGTGGATGCAGAAGATAGTTTTCCCCTTCAAATGAGGAGGGAGAGCATCACCGAAGAGAGGAAAGAAGATTTGAAAAATGCAATGATTACCATGAAGTGAGAATTCCTATTCACACATACATTCAAAAAAATATATTATTGTGTAGCTATGAGGATGCTTGTATTTAGTTGCATGACTATTGTATTTTTGTCTGATCTTATTTTAAATTTTATAGATATGAAAAATTTGTTAAGAATTCTCATCTCTCTCATCTTCTTTCTATTATATATATTTCAACTTAGTAGAATGATACATCAAGAAGTTTTCATAATCTCTTCATTTTAGAAAAATATAATTATTTGTGTTTTTTGTGTATATGAATATATGATTATAGTCGCACTTTTGTATGTATCCACTCCACTTGATATAAATACATGAATTCATATATATATCAATCAATATATTTATATCAAGTGGAGTGGATATCTAAATATACATACATACATACATACATACATACATACATATATAATATCAACTTGGAGAAACCAATTGAATGCTAGAACTTGAGTTAATTAAAAAATTCACTACAATCAACTCCACATAGTGGAGAGTACATGAGATATTAATGCTATTTACTTCACTCAAAGTGAAGTATTTGAGTGAAGTAGAGGAAGCTATTATTAGGTCCGTAAGGTGGGAAATATGGAAGAAATGGTGGCATGCATTGGAAGTTGAGGGAGAACAAAAGGTTTGGAAGTCAAAAACCAAGGGAAGAAAGTAGGAAGGGACACCATTCAGAAAGAGAAAGGAGAAGAAGGAAGTATAGTAAGTGTTCTTGAGTTTAATTAGTTTGATTCTTGAAAAGTGCAACGAAATGAAATCAATTTCATTAATTTTCTTAATATTAGAATGATATGTAAAAATATGTGATATGCATATGTAGGGAATCAAAAATTTGTTAGAGTAATAGGTTGTTTACTTGATTAATTTAATCATGTTGATTAATTAATTAAGTCACATTTACTTTATTTCACTTAAGCTAAACTTAGGAATCTTTATTTATGCATTATTAAATTAGTCATGTTGTCTTGTTCATTATGATCTTGACACTTGTCACAAGTTAATTAAATCCTTTCCTAGGGTTCTCACTTTAGGGCTTTGATCTCCTTTCTTAAGGATTGATCTCTTTGTAATTATTAATCTTCTCGGGTAATGCATTTTTGCTTCATGTTTACAGAGCACCATTCTTGTGTCTCTTGATCTTCTTTGGTGATAGGTTGTTTGCTTGCAGGTTTTCATTAGGATCTGTGAGGTTGGATTATCAACTTCTACATGGTATCAGAGCTCCATATCTGCAAGCTTCTTGTTCCTTTTTTGTGAGATTGTGCCTTGAAGCAGTTTTCCAGTGCATCCAGGGTCAAATCATACCACTCCATTGAATCCAGAGTTGTCGGAATAGTCAATATTGACCCTTTTTTTCATCAAATTTGGCTTTCGTTTGTCAAATTTGTGAGGGTTTGAAGAAAGGGTTTTTTTGCCACATCCAAGGGGTGCTTTATTTTTTAAAGCATTTTGAGCCCAAACGGACCTCACCATTGCCCACAATGTTGAAATCGGGCAAACGAGATATCATTGGAAAGAGGATTCAAAGTACTTTGCAGTGGTGTAGGTATTTTTTAGAGATTTTTTCTTAAGTCTTTGTTATTTCCAGTCAAAGTCAGATCTTCTTTTCTAGAGTTTCCTTCAGTGTTTTCGGCATAACTTTTGCATACGATGTCAAAAATAGGCAAACGAGATATTGTCAAAAAGTTGTTTCTGAGCTCTTCATAGTGGTACAAGTGGTTTCTAGATTTGATTTTTGGTTTTTTCCAGAAATACTTCTTCTCATTTGTTGTCCTTTTTTGGACCTTATGGGATCACATTGCATGTATTTATCAGCTGTAAACACACTGAAATAAACTGCCTCAGCTTTTTATGTGTAGTATTAGGATTCTTGCACATCACTTTGTGCCTTTTTGTACTCGCACTATGATATAAAGTGCTATCTGGGTTGATGTTTTCCTTTATTTTCCTTCATACCTTTTTCATGCATATGTGACTTTTGTTTTCACATCCTTTCTATCTGCATGTACATTCATGATTGCACATTTACATGATCTTAGTTTCTCTTCATGCACTACTTTCAAGTATTTAGTTTCAGTGTTCATGTCACGCCTCTCCCTTTTCAACATTATGGGGGGGTTTCTACTATTGGTGTTAATGCTTCTTTGGTTTCACATTGGAGTGAGCTATGTATACAATATTTGTTCCTATGTACTAGGCGGATGCAGTGACTGGTTACCCATGCATTTCAGTGAGATGGAGCACTTACCATATGGACACTCTTGCATTCCTGGTTTTCAACATTTCAACAGTCATTCTACGACAATGTTTGTAGCTTCTTCATGCTTTTGTGGTGTTTTCCATGTTCATACTTTGTTCCTATTTTCTAGGACAATTTCTTCTTGATTGGAGGCTTCTTCATCCTTCACTCTTGTCTAGAGGCTTCTTAGACCTTCATTTGTATTTCTCTCTTTTGGAGAGGAGTTTTTCCCACAAGGTTTTCTCTTTTTCTCCTGTTGTGAGAGATCTTTTACATTTGTACATGGGTACCTCATCTGGCCTTAGTTGTCGGCACCCATCTTTGCTTTCATGCATTTTGGCCTTAGTTTTTTAGCTTCTCCCTAAGTTCATCTTAAAAGGGGGTGTTAGATTAATAGGTTGTTTACTTGATTAATTTAATCATGTTGATTAATTAATTAAGTCACCTTTACTTTATTTCATTTAAGCTAAACTTAGGAATCTTTCTTTATGCATTATTAAATTAGTCATGTTGTCTTGTTCATTGTAATGCCCCACCACGCAACCCTACAGGAAGTTGCAATTAACTACTCAAATGCAATAATTTATTTTTTTTATTAAAAACAATTAACATGCAAGTTCACTACCCATTGCCAACAATCCCTAAGGTTACGAGATTGAGTTTACTTAAACCCAAACAAGGAACATGAATTAAAACCAAACATTTAATTACTTAACAAATTAAATACACATGTATTCCATACATGATAAAATTACATCAAAGGAATAAGAGATACCACATGTTTCCAATAATATAATTTACAATACGATTACAACTCTCATTCCTTGAATGAGGTAAATCCAATAAACAAGATTACAAATTACATCTTCCACCTCGATACAAATGAGGGGTACTAAAATTACAATAATAACTGAAAAGAATAAAGCATGAAAATAACTGGATCCCACGAGCTCTCCAACTGGAAATCTCATCCACACGAACAAGAAGACAACCCAACGGATTAAGGTGCACGTTCCACCCAACCATGTGATACTCGAAGGCTCACCCCTTGTGCTAGGAGATAGTAACAAGGATTCCTAGGCAAGACCATCTACCTCTAGACATAAGCTACTCAAAACTGAACTGAATTAAATACAAGTACAACATCACATAACACAATGCTTACAATGCTTCCATAGTTAAATAATCAATTGCATCACTGATACAATCATACTGTTGACTTAAGAGAAGTGTCATCACAATGTCACATGGGATATCCTAGTAAGTCTTCCTAGGTCCCGGCCCCCATCTCAGGATATCCTAGAAACCTCTAACAACTCCCAGCCCCTCATGCAAACCAATGCGGAATCAATTCTCTTGTAGAGATGAGATAACGATCTTATCATTCCAGGCCTTCTTATCTCATCCCAAGTCTATACAAGCCCTTGTGTCCATGAGCGAGACAAAATTAATCTTGTTAAGTGTTTGATGCAACCTAAACCTCTAATAAGTTTATTTACGTTATCACTGAATTAACTAACTTACAAAGAGTTTCCCTGACACCACTTTGTGTGTCGGCCCTCATTGCAAGCCACTCCTCTAAGACAACATGTGGAATAACTCCACCACCCAAGGGTACATAAGTGTGACCTAAGGAGAATGACTCCCTATCCATGACATAAAGTTCACACATCCCGTTCATGTTAACCGGGTAAATAACTGGATCCAACAAGACGCACTACCTAAGGCAAAACAAAGGTTGACTACAAATTATGACAACCCACGAAATTAAAAGAAATCCCAATCTGGAAGACTTACATAACATGAGACTCGATTTTCCCAACATCACGAAAGAGGGAGATTTCATAACAAGAGGACAATTTGACGATTTAATCACCTACGTTAGGATTTCCTAAATCCAAGCCAAACAATGACATATTGCACATAATCAAATAAGAATAATTAAATTGTTTGCAACTACTAAAAAGTAATTAAAATTACAATTGCAACATTGAGGAATTTAAACTAATACTTTATCTCCCTATTTCTGCAACTACACATGCTAATCAAAATCAGCTTTTCAAAAAAAAGTCATTTAATATAAAATCAATTTTATTTCTCTCTATGATTATAGAATAATCATTTAAAAATCTATATATTTAAATATTTAAAAATCTATATATTTAAATATTTAAAAATTATTTAAATATATGTCTAAAACAAAAATATCATTTTATATATATTCCAACTAAATAAAAAAATTATTCTCTATTATTTAAAATATATTATATATATATATTATATATAATATATATATTTAAATAATAATAATAAAATATTCATTTAAATTATAATATATTATATATATGTGTATAATATATACATATTATATATATAATATTATAATATATAGTATATATATTATAATATATAATATATATATATATTATATATAATATATATATATTATATAATATATGTATATTATATAATATATATAATATAAAATAATAATAATAATAAATAAAATAAAAATAAAAATCGAAATCTTAAAAAAAAAGGTGAAGCCTTTCCTAGCCCCACGAGCCCCCAAAGGGGAGAAAGGACGCAGCCAAGGCTGCGCCCAGCGTCTCCTATGGAGGCCAGCGCTGCCTGTGGCAATGCCCCTGCATGGGGTGTGGTTGGGAAGCCATGGTTGCGACCTCCACACAAAAGCACAATAAATTTTAATTATTTTTTTTATATAATATTTTCAATAAAAAAACAGAACAGTCTCTTGTTTCATTTGCACAGGAAAAATTCCTATGTATAAGATTTTTAAAACAGCATTCTCAGAATCTTTAAAATATATTTATATATATGTTTGTAAATATATATATATAAAGAATATATATATACAAATATATGTATAAATATATACCTAAAATTTCCATTTACAGCCAAATTGTGCAACTTCTCAATAGAATTTTTGCAATAAAATTAATGTATCAACACAATATCTGGGTTTAAACTTCAAATTAGATATGAACTATTTCAAATCCAAAAAAAAGAGGTTTTCAAATTTCATTTTGTTTCTTTCATTTTCTATTGTTCAAATTGAAAATTTCTTGTTGCAAGTTTTGATTTTCAACTAACATTCTAACTTTCTTCAAGATTTAAACATAGTTTCAAAACAAAGATTTACAAGCAAGTTTTAAATTGAAAAAGTTGATTTCCAAACAATAAGCAAGAAGAATCTGTGATCTGAAGTTTGATGAAGAGTTTGAAGAAAATAGTTGAGCTTCCCTACAAGAAGATTTTCTAAAGTTTTTTCCAAATCCTCACCCAAAATCCAAAATGCATCAACAAATCATGAAGAACTCTCCTTCCTTTTTTTCTCACAGCCAAATTTTAAGAATGAAAAGCCTTCTCTATTTTTTTCCCCAAATTTGGTCAAATACCCTAAAATATCTCATCCACCATAGTTATTGCAAATTTGGAGATATTAGATTTTCTTTTTTAAAATTTAAAACCCAAAATTTCTTTCAACATGACTTTATTTCATTATTTCATTTTTCTAAATTTCTATTTCAAAAGAATTTAAATGTTTTTTAAGATTTTCATTTCCAAAAGAATTTTATACATTTAAAAATTTCTTTTCACAAAAAGAATTTAAAACTTTTTAAATTTTTTAAATTTTCAAAAAGAATCTAACACTTTTAATTCCAAGATGGATAACTTAATTCAATTACTCACAATTAATTTAATTAATCAATAAAATAAATATAATCCAATATTATATTATTTTATTAATTAAATTAAATTAATTAATAAAATAACTAACATTTCTAACATTACAACCAGATATATTTAATCATCAATTTAACTACACAAGCCATTTATTTACCTTTTAAATTTGAAATTAAATAAAAACCAAGGTGAAAAGGGAAACATTAAAACAACTAAACCCGACTACAACCCGACAACACACTATGACTAGGGTGATAACTTGGCACGAAAAACCTAGCTACTATATCCCAATCGATTATTGTTGGTCAATGGACACGCTCAAACCTGTGAAATTAGGTGGAGTCGATGTCTTGTACCTTTCAACCTGTGAACAAAGAGTATATCGAACATGCATATATATGATATAATAAAACACACCGTGAAGAAGAAATCGCATAATCGTAGGGCGCTCGCAAGGGAGTGATACAATCTCGTCCCTTTCACCAATACAAACTTTCTAACTGACGAGTCTAACATCAATAATATACTCAAAAGCATAAAGCATCATTAATTAAATATTTGCTAAGCTAATTCAAAATAGGCCATAATGATAACATCAAAGTAAAATTCCATCACATCAAAATATAACATACACATTGCTTAACAGTTTGCGATTAAATAGAACTAGGTGTAAACATCTAAATTTGGACACTTAATTTATCCAAATTCATCTCCTTTCGTCTTATTTTCGTTAATTAAGTAATACTACTATTATTTAATTAATATCTTTAATTCTGCCAAATCCCTAAGGTATTTAATCAATAATACCTTATCTCTTTAATCCTCCTTCCATCAATTGAATTAAATAAATATTCCATTTATTTCATTCCCTTCATGTCACATCCTCCATCATTTTTATCTAATCTTAATCCTTCTTCTAATCTCATCACTAGGATGTGCACATGCCTAATCATTGATTAGGAGGTGTCACATCCTCCAACTTTTGCAAGTTGGCCTCTAATCTTTCTTAGCCACCTAACCTTCCTCTAACCCTTCATCAACTTGTCTAATCACCCCCATTTAGTCAATGCTTCCCATCCCCCAAGGAATTTTTAATTCCTTTTGTCTTCCCAAAGTTCTTTGAGGAATTTTTAATTCCACTCTCATCTTTCAAGGAATATTAAATTTTTTTCTCTTCCCCATGTCCTTTATGGCATGTGTCCTTAAGTCAACCTTATTAAAGGCTTTCTCCTTTTGGGCAAGGCACTCCACTTCCCCATGTGAATTTTTAATTCATCTTTTAATCCCCCAATACACCCAAAAAGAATTTGTAATTCCTTCACTTCTTCCCACATGTCCTCTCTTTATTCTTTATTCTTTCCCCTCTCCCCATGAGGATATTTGAGGAATTTTTAATTCCTCACATGTCCTCTCACCCACATGGGGACAAGGACCTCCTTTATGAGGAGATCTTGTCCAATCCCAAGGTACTTTTTACCCCCTCCATGTCATGTACTTCTCTTACACCTCATCTCCACCTCATCTTTCTTAAGCCTCTCTCCATGCCACCTGTCAAAATGTGAGGGCTTGTGAGTTCTCAACTCACCTTAGCCCTACATCTTGATATTTGGTGGCTTAATCTTGGCCATCCATCTCTTCTAGGAATTCTCAAAATTCCTATAAATACCCCCTCTTTTATCTCATTTTGAGGGAGATTATTTTGCTAGCCAAACTCTTGCAATTTTATTTCTCAATCTACACTTATCCATTTTCATGTTTTCATCCACTTGCCTTCATCCTCACAACATCATTTAGCTTGCATCTTGTGCCATCCAAGGAGCATACACATCAAAGATCGAAGGGCCAACCAAAGGATCGATTTGAGACAAGGTATAATGTTTCATTTGTTGCTTCTATCTTGTGTTGATTCCAACTTAGGCTAATCTTGAGGTGTAGGTTGTTTTGGTGTTTATTTGCACTCTTTAGTTTTATGCTCGTTTTCTAACACATATATTCAACCTATCACACCAGGTACCATAGTCAAAGTACTAGTAGAACAAAGCATAACAAGAAAACATTGTACGATCAAAAGAGCCAAAATGGAGGGTTGCTACATCCTCCCCCCTAGGGTCAGACTTACTCCTGGAAGCCTACAAACAAATAAGGATAGAGCTCCCTCATCCTAGCTACATCCTCCCAAGTATATGGTGTGTCATCCCTAGGATCCCACTGGATCCTAACCTGATCAATATCTCACCCTCGAAGAGCGAGCATTATGCGCTCCATTATGGCCATAGGCTCCAAAACCAGTTGTCCATCTTCTACCTGTAATGCATTCCAATCAAGTACATGAGAAATGTCTGGATGGAACTGATACATGAAAAACATCGTGAATACGCGAGAGACTGGGCGGTAAAGCAAGACGGTAAGCAACTGGACCAATTTTCTCGAGTATCTCGAAGGGTCCTACAAAGCAAGGTGCAAACTTAGAGCCCTTCCCATAACGGATGGGACTCTTTAGCAGATGCACCCACAAGAAGACTCTATCGCCCATAGAAAAGTGATTATCCACTCTATGCGCATCCGCATACTTCTTCTGCCTATCTTGCGCTGCCATCAAGTGCTCTCTAATCCTATCCACCTATTGCTCCATATCTTGCAACATCTCGGGACCCAAAGTCACTATGTCCTCAAGTTGATCCCAACTCAAGAGAGTGTGACATGGCCGCCCATACAATTCTTGGAATGGAAGCATGCCGATAAAACTCTGAAAACCATTATTATATGCAAACTCTACCAAATAGAGATAATTGTCCTATCGTGTTTGTTGGTCCATTACATACATACGTAACATGTCCTCGACGATCTAATTGACCTTCTCAGTCTTTCCATCTATCTCTGGGTGGTAAGTTGAACTGAAGTTCAACTGTGTCCCCATCGCATGCTGTAATGAAGTCCAAAGAGCTGAGGTAAACACTGGATCTCTGTCAGAAATAATCTGACGCAGAATACCATGTAACCTCACTATGTCCTCCATGAACACTCTAGCTATGGATGATGCAGTATAAGAAGAGTGAATAGGTGAGAAGTGTGCCACCTTCCTCAGCCTATCAACTGTCACCATAATCGCATCATGTCGTCTCGAAGAGTTGGGTAAACCAACAATGAAATCCAATGAGATAATATCCCACTTCCACTCTGGTACTAAATGCGGTTGCAAAAGCCCTACTGGATGTTGGTGTTCAGCCTTCACCCACTGACACTCAAGACATCACAACACATAATCCACAATATCGTGCTTCATCCCTGGCCAGAAATACAACTGACGCAGATCTGCATACATCTTCTTCACCCCAGGATGGGTTGAATAAGGTGCACGATGTGCTCAGTCATGACCAAGGTGCGAAGATCACCTGATGAAGGAACGTATATGCATCCCATGTGCCTCAACAACTCATCTGAATCCAAAGAATATATTGAATACCTACCCTCAAGGGGTCTTCCTACCTCAATCTATGTCCTAACCTCCTGATACCAACTATCTATTAGAAGGGCAGAAAGAATCTGACTCCGCAAATCTACAACAAGAGTCATCTCAGATATCTCATGTCTCCTCCTACTGAGTGCATCCACTACGACATTCTCCTTTCCTTGGATATACTTCACTTCGAAGTCATATTCGTAGAGAAACTCCATCCAACGCCTTTGCCTAAAATTAAGGTTGGGTTGCATGAAAATATACTGAAGGCTTCTGTGATCACTCTGCAACTCAAACCTATGGACAAGAAGGAAATGCCTCCATCTCGTCAATGCATGAACAACTGCCGCTAACTCAAGATCATGTGTGGGATAGTTCAGCTCATGATCCTTGAGCTTTTGTGACTCGTATGCAATGACACGACCCTCCTGCATCAAGATTGCACCTAATCCCTCCAAGGATGCATCTGTACAAACTACAAAGTCCCCAGTCGGATCCGGTATCGCAAGTATTGGTGCACTGGTCAGCTTCCCCTTAAGATCCTAAAATGTTGCCTCACACTTCTCTAACCACTCAAACCTCTTCCCTTTCCACTGAAGGGAGATGATAGGATAGCCTATCCTTGAAAAACCCTGCACAAAATGCCTGTAATAGCCCGCTAGCCCCATAAAGCTATGTATCTCTACCACATTCGTGGGCGCATGCCAATCTGAGATCGCTTGGATCTTTGCAGGATCCACCGAAATACCTTCTCCTAAGATCACATGACCAAGGTACTAGACCTCAGTCTTGAAGAATTCACACTTTGACAGGTTAGCATAAAGTAGATAATCCCATAAGCACTGTAATACCTGTCATAAATGTTCCTTATGCTCTTCCACTATCCTAGAGTATATCAAAATGTCATCAAGGAACACAAGGACAAATCTCTCTAGGTACGTATGAAATACCCCATTCATCAGACTCATGAACATAGAGGGGGAATTCATCAACCCAAATGGTACTACTATGAACTCATAGTGACCATATCGCGTTTGAAACGTTGTCTTATGGATGTCTGATTCGAAGATACGAAGCCGATGGTATCTCGACTTAAGATCAATCTTAAAAAATCGTGGCACCCTTAATCTGGTTGAATAGATCATCAATCCTAGGAAGTGGATATCGATTCTTGATGGTCACTTTGTTCAACTGTCGGTAATCAATACATAACCGAAGTGAACCATCCTTCTTCTTCACGAAGATAACTGGTGCTCCCACTGGAGAAACACTAGGGTGAATAAAACCCTTCTCTAACAACTCCTCAAGCTACAAGTGAAGCTCTTTTAGCTCTTGGGTGGTCATATGATAAGGAGCTCGTGAAATGGGTTCCGAACCAGGTACAAGGTCTATTTTGAAATCTATATCCCTCTGAGGTGGCATCCCTGGAATCTCATCTAGAAAGACATCAGAATACTCCTGAAGAATGGGGTGACTATCAAGAGAAACTTTCTCTTCTCCACCTTCTAAATCCAAATCATCCACTGTAACAGCAAATAACTAGCAACCCTGACGCACACACCTCCTCAACTGCATAACTGAGATGACCCTCAAGGAAATCAGACTCTGAACTCCCACTATCTCTACTACTCTTCCAGATGGCTCAATGCATCGAATCAACTTACGTCGACAATCTATGACCGCACTATGTACCTCTAACCAATCCATCCCTATGACAATGTCATAAGAACCTAAAGGAATAACTCGAAGGTCCAATGTAGTATGAAGAGGTCCAACCTCCAATCTACAATCTGGTACAAGGGAATGGGATGCAACTCTTGCACCTGAGGCTAACTCAACTTGCCACCCATCGACATGCCTTACTGCACCCAGTATACATCGCATCACGACGGAAGAAGAAATGAAGGATTTTGACGCTCCATAATCAAACAAAATGGTAACTGGGTTACCTGACAATATACCATATGACTCCACAACGGTACCCTGATGCTCTGCCTGGCAGTTATCAACCGCTGCGAAAATATGATGCCCTTGACCAGCATCACCAACTGTCGGCTCAGATGTCGTTGGTCCCTAAGAAAACCCAAATGTGCCCCTATTGGGGCACATTCTAGCTATATGACCCTACTAGCCGCATGCAAAACACTCAGTACCTCTACCATAGCCCCTGCCTCCAGGTGGTGCACTAGACTATTGCGCACTACCCCTGAAGGTGGACTGAGAACTCTGAGCTAGCTGATCAAAGCTAAAGCGTTAATACGCCTCCAGTTCTTGTCAACCTGCCTCTGTTAGAAACCTTTACGTTTCCCCTGAGATACCTATTGCTAATGCCCACTCTACGATGGTCCCTGCTGAGCTCTGGAAGGTGAACCTCCCTGAGACTGACCTCCTTTAGCACTAGACCCCACTACCAAACTGCTGCCTACCTATACACCCATATGGCCTCCCAATGCCAAAGCCAAATTCTCCTCCACTAAACGTGCCTTCTCCACCGCTACCTCCATGGTCTTGGGTTCAAAAACCCTCACACCTCCGCTAAGACAGGCATTTAAGCCCCTGACAAAATGGTGGACCAACATACCCTCATCATCTCCTACCCCTGCATATTGTTTGAGCTCGTAAAAGCGTCGCTCATACTGCTCAACTAATAGGGCAAGCTGATGTAAGGCTTGAAACTCATCGCCTCGACACTGATGCCAGTGCTCAGATAGGAAACGAGCTCTGAACCACTCTAAAAAGATCTCCCAAGATACAGAGTTGGTGTCTATGTGGAGCTTCTACTCCTCTAACCTCCATCAGGTGGATGCAAATCCCTGCAGATGCATGATAGTGCATCACGCTTCGGTATTGCTACCGTATGGATGCATCACAAAACACCTATCCAGGTCTATGAGCCATGTCTCAGCCTCTAACCCAGTGCCCGCTCCATCATACGATGGTGGACGTGCCCTAAGAAAATCTCTCATGTGCATCTCTGGCTGACGTGGAACTTCCCTCTCAATAGGGTTACCCTATACCATGGCTTGTCTCTGACAAAGGAGCGCTAATGCCTCCTTTAGAGCTCTACGTGTAGCCTCAATCCCTGGCGGATTCTATTGTTGATCCATGCCCCCTAAAACATTCTGAGACATCTGGTACTCTTCCTGATCTAGTGTAATAGGAACATTAGGAGGAGAGTCATGTTGACTCTCACTGTGACCGCCTACATGGCCATGTCCATGCCCTCTACCTCTTCCATATCTAGGAGGCATAATCCTACACAGACACATCAAGGTATTAGGCAAGGTACACAACTTAAAACCTACACAACTAAAATCTTAATGGGTTCATCATAATCCTAGAGTACCCAATGTTTAAACCCAGGCTCTGATACCATGTGTAACTCCCCGCCACGCAACCTTAGGGGAAGTTGCAATTAACTACTCAAATGCAATAATTTATTTTTTTGATTAAGAACAATTAACATGCAAGTTCACTACCCATTGCCAACAACGCCTAAGGTTATGAGACTGAGTTTACTTAAACCCAAACAAGGAACATGAATTAAAACCAAACATTTAATTACTTAACAAATTAAATACACATACATTCCATACATGATAAAATTACATCAAAGGCATAAGAGATACCACATATTTCCAATAATATAATTTACAATACGATTACAACTCTCATTCCCCGGATGAGGTAAATCCAATAAACAAGGTTACAAATTACATCTTCCACCTCGATAAAAATGAGGGGTACTAAAATTACAATAATAACTAAAAAGAATAAAGCATGAAAGTAACTGGATCTCATGAGCTCTCCAACGAGAAATCTCGTCCACACGAACAAGAAGACAACCCAATGGATTAAGGTGCATGTTCCACCCAACCATGTGATACCTGAAGGCTCACCCCTCGTGCTAGGAGATAGTAACAAGGATTCCTATGCAAGACCATCTACCTCTAGACATATGCTACTCAAAACTGAACTGAATTAAATACAAGTACAACATCACATAACACAATGCTTACAATGCTTCCAGAGTTAAATAATCAATTGCATCACTGATACAAACATACTGTTGACTTAAGAGAAGTGTCATCACAATGCCACATGGGATATCCTGGTAAGTCTTCCTAGGTCTCGGCCCCCATCTCGGGATATTCTGGAAACCTCTAACGACTCCCAGCCCCTCATGCAAACCAATGCGGAATCAGTTATCTCTCATAGAGACGAGATAACGATCTTGCCATTCCAAGCCTTCTCGTCTCATCCCAAGTCTATACAAGCCCTTATGTCCATGAGCGAGGAAAAATAATCTTGTTAAGTGTTTGATGCAACCTAAACCTCTAATAAGTTTATTTACGTTATCACTGAATTAACTAACTTACAAAGAGTTTCCCTGACACCACTTTGTGTGTCAGCCCTCATTGCAAGCCACTCCTCTAAGACAACACGTGGAATAACTCCACCACCCAAGGGTACATAAGTGCAACCTAAGGAGAATGACTCCCTATCCACGACATAAATTCCACACATCTCGTTCATGTTAACCAGGTAAATAATTGGATCCAACAAGATGCACTACCCGAGGCAAAACAAAGGTTGACTACAAATTATGACAACCCACAAAATTAAAAGAAATCCCAATCTGGAAGACTTACATAACATAAGACTCAATTTGGGTTGGGGCCCTAGCTCGGTTGGCTAAATCTTTCCTATTGCAGGAGGTTGGTCACGAGGTCTAGTCTCCCCCACCCCCGTGGTACCAGAGGGCATGTCGCACCAGCGTCGCCGGTCACGTTAAAAAGTTTACCAGGCGCGCTGCAGTTTATAGGGGGTCGTGGGTCGTGCTACCCGATTCCTGTAGTTTAAAAAAAAAAACATAAGACTTGATTTGCCCAACATCACGATAGAGGGAGATTTCATAACAGGAGGACAATTTGACAATTTAATCACCTACGTTAGGATTTCCTAAATCCAAGCCAAACAATGACGTATTGCACATAATCAAATACGAATAATTAAAATTGTTTGCAACTACTAAAAAGTAATTAAAATTACAATTGCAACATTGAGGAATTTAAACTAATACTTTATCTCCCTATTTCTCCAACTACACATGCTAATCAAAATCAACTTTTCAAAAAAAAGTCATTTAATATAAAGTCGATTTTATTTCTCTCTATGATTATAGAATAATCATTTTAAAATCTATATATTTAAATATTTAAAAATCATTTAAATATATGTCTAAAACAAAAATATCATTTTATATATATTCCAACTAAATAAAAAATAATAATTCTCTATTATTTAAAATATATATATTATATATATTTTTTATATATATTATATATATATTTTATATATATTATATATATTTTTTATATATATTATATATATTTTTTGTATATATTTAAATAATAATAATAAATTATTCATTTAAATTATAATATTATATAATAATAATAAATTATTCATTTAAATTATAATATTATAATATATAATATATATATATTATATAATATATATAAAATAAAAATAAAAATAAAAAAATGAAATCTTAAAAAAAAATCCTATTTTTTTAAAACAGGTGAAGCCTTTCCTGGCCCCACGGGCCCCCAAAGGGGAGAAAGGACACAGCCAAGCTTGCGCCTAGCCTCCCCTGTGGAGGTTGGCAGCGCCCCTCCATGGGGCATGGCTGGGCAGCCATGGATGCGGCCTCCCCACAAAAGAACAATAATATTTTTTATTTTTATTTTATATAATATTTTCAATAGAAAAAAAATAGTCCCCTGTTTCATTTGCACAGGAAAAATTCATGTGTATAAAATTTTTAAAACAGCATTCCCAGAATCTTTAAAATATATTTATATATATGTTTGTAAATAAATATATATATATATATATATATATATATATATACTGATATATGTATAAATATATACCTAAAATTTTCATTTACAGCCAAATTGTGCAACTTTTCAACAAAATTTTTGCAATAAAATTAATTTATCAACACAATATCTTGGTTTAAACTTCAAATTAGATATGAACTATTTCAAATCCAAAAAAAAAAAGGTTTTCAAATTTCATTTTATTTCTTTCATTTTCTATTGTTCAAATTGAAAATTTCTTGTTGCAAGTTTTGATTTTCAACTAACATTCTAACTTTCTTCAAGATTTAAACATAGTTTCAAAACAAAGATTTACAAGCAAGTTTTAAATTGAAAAAGTTGATTTCCAAACAATAAGCAAGAAGAATCTGTGATCTGAAGTTTGATGAAGAGTTTGAAGAAAATAGTTGAGCTTCCCTACAAGAAGATTTTCTAAAGTTTTTTCCAAATCCTCACCCAAAATCCAAAATGCATCAACAAATCATGAAGAACTCTCCTTCCTTTTTTTCTCACAGCCAAATTTTAAGAATGAAAAGCCTTCTCTATTTTTTTCCCCAAATTTGGTCAAATACCCTAAAATATCCCATCCACCATAGTTATTGCAAATTTGGAGATATTTGATTTTATTTTTTAAAATTTAAAACCCAAAATTTCTTTCAACATGACTTTATTTCATTATTTCATTTTTCTAAATTTCTATTTCAAAAGAATTTAAATGTTTTTTAAGATTTTCATTTCCAAAAGAATTTTATACATTTAAAAATTTCTTTTCACAAAAAGAATTTAACACTTTTTAAATTTTTAAATTTTCAAAAAGAATCTAACACTTTTAATTCCAAGATGGATAACTTAATTCAATTACTCACAATTAATTTAATTAATCAATAAAATAAATATAATCCAAGATTATATTATTTTATTAATTAAATTAAATTAATTAATAAAATAACTAACATTTCTAACATTACAACCAGATATATTTAATCATCAATTTAACTACACAAGCCATTTATTTACCTTTAAAATTTGAAATTAAATAAAAACCAAGGTGAAAAGGGCAACATTAAAACAACTAAACCCGACTACAACCCGACTACACACTATGACTAGGGTGATGACTTGGCACGGAAAACCTAGCTACTATCTCTCAATCGATTACCATTGGTCAATGGACACGCTCAAACCTGTGAAATCAGGTGGAGTCGATGTCCTATACCTATCAACCTACGAACAAAGAGTATATCGAACATGCATATATATGATATAATAAAACACACCGTGAAGAGGAAATCTCATAATCGTAGGGTGCTCGCAAGCAAGTGATTCAATCTCGTCCCCTTCACCAATACAGGCTTTCTAACTGACGAGTCTAACATCAATAATATACTCAAAAGCATAAAGCATCATTAATTAAATATCTGCTAAGCTAATTCAAAATAGGCCATAATAATAACATCAGAGTAAAATTCCATCACATCAAAATATAACATACGCATCGCTTAACAGTTTGTGATCAAATAGAACCAAGTACCATAGTCAAAGTACTAGCAGAACAAAGCATAACAAGAAAACACTGTACGATCAAAAGAGCCAAAATGGAGGGGTGCTACATTCATTATCATCTTGACACTTGTCACATGCTAATTTAATCCTCTCCTAGGGTTCTCACTTTAGGGCTTTGATATCCTTTCTTAAGGATATATCTCTTTGTAATTATTAATATTCTCAGGAAAATCTTCTCGGGTAATGCATTTTTGCTTCATGTTTGCAGAGCACCATTCTTGTGTCTCTTGATCTTCTTTGGTGACAGGTTATTTGCTTGCAGGTGTTCATTGGGATTTGTGAGGTTGTATTATCAACTTCTACAAAATCCTTGTATTAAGAATGAGTCTAAAAATCTTCTTAGGAATGAATTCAGAGTGATTGATATTTTAAAATATATGGTCCCAAGAGCATAAGCCCTCAATTAAACTACCTTGAGTTGTATTTGAGGATAAAATTTAAATGACCATTTGGGTCTTATATCATTTGGCCTTTGTTTGATATGTCAGAATCACCACTTAAGTCTATTAGTTTGACCTCAGTGTTTTACTTAATCTAGACCATTTGTTTTGATTCAAAGTGGTTTGGCCTCTATATTCTATTTACAAAACCATTAAATATATAGGATAAAAGACCATATAGGTCGTTGTGTTTACATGCATTCTTTTAAATTTATAGTGATCGAATAGGTCATCATTATGCATTCATTCTATGAGAAGTAACATGATCTAATATATCATTATTTTTGTATACATCCACCAAAATGATATGTGACTAAATAGGTCAAGGAGTTCAAGTATTATAATAGATTATTTTTGGTATTACCGTATTATAAACCTTCAATATTTTGATGATAACATTGCTTTTTTTAGTGATCGAATGAGTTTTATTATTTATATAATTATTTTAAATGAGACCATAATAGGTCATCATATCATGAAGCATTGATTGGGATTATATTTTAAGCACCTAGTTGGTGAGCATATTGGAACGCATATTGAAGTCATGATGACCCTTATCTTATGTTTTGTAGAACATTTATTCAAATTTGAAGGTTGATAGATGAGAAGTTTTGTACTATGTTACAGGATTTTTGCAATAAAATTATTGTTCTTTTTTGAGATTTCAATAACAAGAATATGTTTTGAATTTTGGTGTTATGTATTGGCTTGCTAAAGGTAATTATATTGGGAAAATACTCTATTAGATCATTATAACATCAAAATTAGTAGGAAATTACTAGGGTGGTATGGAATTAATTGTGGCTAGTTTGGAAAAGACTATTTTTCAAAGGTAATAGTCACCTCGAAGAAATTGGCTTAAATATAATTTTAAGGAATATCTTTCTAGTAGCCCTGACATTCTTTATGTGCAAAATAATTATTAGTAAGTAATACAACAGTGCATATGTATACAAATAGTACACATAAATATAGATATAATACTCACCTTGATTTATATCTAAATTTTATATTAGTATGAATGTACATGTATGAAGTTATATATATATATACATATATATGTGTACATATACACATATGTATATATACATATATCTATATGTACATATATAGATATATATGTACATATATATATACACATATATGCATATACTTTTTTTTTAAATGGTTAAATGCTTTTGACTCAGAGCTATGAACTAGTGAGGTCACAGACGAGGGACCTCATCCCTAATATAAACAATCAACAATAATACCCCAATGGGTTTTGAACCTTGATGATAAAAACAACACTATAACTTTACCATCACACTATGTCAATACCAATAGTACATACACATATGTATATATGTATGTACATGCATACATACATACATATACATGTATGTATGTATGTATGTATGTATGTATGTATGTGCATATATATATATATATATGTATGTATACATATATGTATACATATGCATACATACATACATATATATATATATACACACACACATGTACACACACATATATCAATGTGTGTATGAATGCATTTGTTCATGTTGTAATTCTAAAAAAGGATGGAAATAGAAGATAATAGCTATAAATTACAATTGGTTTGAGTAAAACCCCACCTTTGAGGTTAATATATATTTTATGTTCATATTATTCAAATTTGGAAAATAAATTTAAATCATTGATAACCAATTTGAGAAAGAGGTGTATGAACATATGACACATGTTATCATTCTTGAAATGTGTATATTTAATAATAAAATATTTTTCCAAAGTAATGCAAAATCACTACTTGCATTGTTGGTTCATAGTTTCTGATATGTTACAATCAATCAAATAGGTCATACTTAGCTAGAGGGTATCTAGAGTTGTATGATATATTGTTCTAATTTAAAACACAAAAATAGTTGTGGGTTGGTATGGCGACCATGGGATTCACTAAATCTGCTACCCTTATGAAGGGTAGGGCCACTTCCAGTTGGAAAGTATGTGGGCAAGCATCAATTTGTAGTTAGAGGAAAAGAACTCAGGTGATACTCTCCCTCTTGTAGTTGAGATGTCGAAGTCTTGTTTTATTGAAGACGTTATCATGATTTCACATATCTTGTATTATTATTATTTGTACTTCTTGTCTAGGACACATTTTTTGTAGAATGAGATAATGATCTATTTTTGGAATGTTGTAATACTTGATGAAAAGCATTATATTTATTTGATACAATGAAATGATGTTATGAATCAAAGAAAAAAATGCTCAATGTTCTTATCTTAACTTGTTTAATGTCACACCCCGTCTGTTGTTATTGAGTTACTTTTACCTTCATGGGTAAGTAGGATGATGAATGCAATCATGATTTTGATATGTTTGTTAAATGAATGAAATACTGAAATAGTTATTAAAGATATTATTACTTTGAAAGAGTAATTATGTTATATTGATGAAGTACGATGAAATAATATGTTTTGAACTAGTGGATTACTATGAATTGAAAAATGAATGATCTAATACCTTGTTGATACAAATGTGTTAAGATGCAAAAGGATTTACTATGAATGTCTAACTACCTTGTTGTTGTACTAAGTTGGTTACAAAGACAGGTTCAATCCTCTGAAAGGGAGGGAAAGTATCACTTAGGAGAAGTGATTGGTTGGGTAACCCTAAATGAAACCTTACTAAGCTTACACACACTCATGAGCTAGACTTGGTTTAGAAGAGTCAAGTTAGTTTGGATTGAATAAGTGAACCCTTCATCTTAGTCTTGGCTTATTGGAATTGGTTGGTCTAAATAAATTGAGTCAGTTGGAGCCAAGTAAGTAATCTATGAGGATAGGTTGAATGCTTGTGCAATATCTTTGGTTTCTTTGATTATGTGATCAAGTTATCATTGTAACACCCCTCCATTTTTCTCTTTGATCGAACAATATTCTTCTTTGTTATGCTTTGTTTCTATTAGCACTTTGACTTTGGTACTTGATTACTTTTGACCGCTAACTGTTAAGCGATGTGAACGTTATATTTTGATGTGATGGTATTTTATTCTGATGTTATCGTTATGGCATGCTTTGGATTAGCTTAGCATATATTTGAATTAATGATGCTTTATGCTTTGGATTATATTATTGATGTTAGAGGTGTCAGTTAGTAATACTATATTGGTGAAGGGGACGGGATTACATCACTCGCATGCGAGCACCCTGTGATTCTGTGATTTCCTCTTCACGGTGTGTCTACTATGTTATATGCATGTACGACACTCATTTTGGTTGTAGGACTACAAGTACAGGACATCGATTCCACCTGGTTTTGCAGGTCTGAGCGTGTCCATTGGCCAACGGTATTCGATTGGGAGATAGTAGCTAGGTTTTTTGTGCCAAGTCATCACCCTGGTCATAGTGTGTCATCAGTTGGTGTCTGGTATGTTGTTAAGTCTTGTCATCTTTGAAGTTTTATAGGTTGTTTTCGATGGGAATTTTATGTGAAAATCAATGTTTAAAAAGGTTTAAATGATTAGTTATGAATTTTAGATTAAAGTGGTTAAAAGCTTTAATTTAATTTAATGCATTTAATTTAAATTCTTGTGGTGAAATAATTTAATTTTGGTGGTTAAATTTATTATATTATTTAAATAAACTAAATAACTAAATGTTATTCTGTGAGCAAATAAATAAATTAACTAAATCTATTTTGTTGGAAATAGATTAAACAATTAAATTCCTTTGGAAATTCAAGTTTTGTTTTTAAAAATTAAAGTTGCTTTGAAAAGTGCCTATGTAAAATAAATTTAAAGTTATTTGAAAATTCAATTTTGTTTTAAGATACTTAAAAATCAAAATATCTCAAGGAGATATTGGAGAACAATTGACTTAATTTGGGAGAGATTTGTGAGAGCTTTTGCATTTTTTTTGGATTGGGGAATTTCAATTTCAATTTGGGGAAAGATATTATATTTTCATTTTGGGTTCATTTTGAAGTGTGTGGGGAGATTTGGCTGCAAAAAAAGAAAGAGGGTTTTGTTTTTTTTGGATTCAATCTTGGATTAAAGGTGGAGATCTTGGGAAGAAATTGTGGAAGAGTGGAATTTGCAGAGGAGCTCAACATCAATTTGTTCTTCAAATTTCAAGATCACAAGTTTTACTCTTGTTTTATTGTTTTGAAGTTTTGGGATTTTTGTTCAATTAGAAAACTTGTTTGAAAACAAAATTAGAAAACTTGTTTGAAAACAAAATTGAAAACCTCTGTGGAGATCATGGACAAAGAAAACAACAAAGAAATTCAAACAATAGAGATTGAAAGAAAACAAAAGAAAATATTGAAACCCCTTTGTATAAATTGAAATTTAGAAATTGGAAATTAAGAAATTGTGTTTGAAAATTCCTTGCTGTGAATTTTGTTTATGTAGAAAAATTGCTCAGTTAGTCTGAAAATGGAAATATTTGGTATATATTTATACATATACCTATATATATTTTGTTTGTGAGGAGGCAGGGGAAGCCAGCCCCACTGCCGCCCAGCCTCAGGGGAGGCGGGTTGTGTGCTTCGCACATAGGCCGCGCCCCAAAGGGAGGCAGGTTGTGTGCTTCGAACACAGGTCACGCCCCAAAGGGAGGCGGACTGTGTGCATAGCACACAGGCTGTCGTCGGTGGGGAGGGGCCTGCATGCCCTAAGTTTGGGTTTTTAGTTTTTTTATTGTATTTTAAATTTTTATTTTATATTATATAATATATATACTATATATACTATATATATAATATGCATATATTATATATATATTATATATATTATATATATTATATATGTTATAAATTAAATAAATGTTTTATTATTATTTATTTTAATTAAACGAGATTTGATCTAAATGAACTGAAGTTTGAATTGGTTTTTATAAAAATATATTTAAATAATATTTATATATATTTAAACATATATACATATAATAGTATATACATTGAGTATATAATTGTATATATGTTTAATATATATCTATATTTAAATATATTGATTTTAAGAGGGTTATTTTATTCAATGTTGCAAACATTGATTTTATAAGAGATGTTTTTAGAAAATTGATTTTGATCATTAGTTGTAATCGAGGAAGTTGGAAGAAAACAATTAGTTTAAGCTTCTGATTTCAATTAACGTTAATTATTTAAATTGATTTCATGCAATATGTCATTGTTTGGTTTGGATTTAGGAAATCCTAATGTAGGTGATTAAATCGACAAATTGCCCTTTTGTTATGTAGTTTCTCTCTTTCGTGATGTCGGGCAAAAAATGGAATTAATTGTATTTTGGAAATTAAGGTTAGTGCAATGATTAAATATTTGTTAAGGGTTAGGGTTGTAATTGAAATGAATATGATTAATGTGTTTACAACAACCTATTTGATTTGATGGAATCTTAAAGTTCTTGTAAATGATTTGTTAAATGTCAGGATTATGTATGTGGTTAAGTTATATGGATTATAATTAGAGCAAAATTGATGATATTAAATATGTGTAAAGAAAAGGGTTATTTTATTACAATGTTGTTATAATGGGTAGAATGTTATTTAAAAGTTCTTGTAATCCATTTCCTTAAATGGTGAATGGGGAATGTTGTTTGTTTTTCAAATTGCAAGGAATAGATAAGGTTCATAAAAAATTATATTGTTTAGAACTTATATGAATAGTTAAAAGATTAAGTACATGAGGTATATATGGACTTTGGTTCTTATTTTATGAGAAAAGATCGTTATGTTGAAAAACATCTTTAGATAATTAAAGAACGTGTATTATTATGATTGTTGATTTAAGTGAATTCTTGTTGGTATTGTATGGGCAATATTGTTATGATTGTAAATTTATGAGTGTACTTTGGTAGTACTAAGTTTTGCTTTCAGAGGCTAGGGAACTCTTTGATTGAGTTGTTTGTTCTATTTGGAGTGATTTGTTTATGTAAGTCTTCCAAATGGGGTTTTCATTTAATTGTGTGGGTTGTAATATGTTAGTCAACCATTGTATTGCCTTGGGTAGGGCATATAGTTGTATCCGGTTGTTTTACCCGATTTTCACAAACGAGGATGGTTTGTGCCTCCTTTGGAAGGAGTGGTTTATGTGTTTGTTGCCTCCAGTGTTTGGAGAGGGTTTTGACTCTTGTTGCCTCCTGTGTTGGAGTGGATTTTCATTTTATGTTCCTCCTAGAGTTGAAGTGGTTTCATCTTGTTGGTATGCACTTGGGATTCCCTTGGTGATTGGTTTTGTTTGGTATGTTGTCAAGTAGAAGAGTGGCTTCTGTTAGGGGCCAGAGCCCAAAGAGGTCAACTGGGAAACCTTTAGAGGTGGTTTAATCAAGTGATAACTAAAACAATATACTTAGAAGTTAGGTAGTTTTTCACATTAATTAAGATAATTGAGCCTCGCTCATGGACGCAAGGGCTTGTATAGACTTGGGATGAGACGGGAAGGCCTAGAATGGCAAGGTCATCTATCTTGTCCTTATGAGAGGTATTTGATTCTGCATGAGTGAGTATGGGTGCCAGGATTCGGTAGAGGCCACCAGGATAACCCATAGTGGGGGCTAGAGCCTAGGAAGATTCCTAGAGGAGATCCCATGATGAGTTGTGTGATGACACTCTTTCTATGACAACAGTTGGCATTTGGTTTTATGTGTATGGTCTTCTTATCATACTCGATCTCTTTTATTTCTGGAAGTAATGTGACCTATTTCAGTGATGTTGGAGTTGTACTTGTGTTATCCTTATGGTTGTATAGTTCATGTGATTGGTTGTGCCAGTGTGAGTTATCATGTGACTAGAGGTTGATGGTCTTTTCTAGGATTCCTTGTTACTATCTCCTAGCACGGGGGGTGATCCTTCGGGTATCACATGGTTGGGTGGAATGTGCACCTTAATCCGTTGGGTTTTCTTCTTGTTCGTATGAACGAGATTTCCAGTTGGAGAGCTCGTGGGATCTAGTTTCCCTTCATGCTTTATTCTTTTCTGTTATTATTGTAATTTATTACCCCTCTTTGTATCGAGGTGGAGGTTGTAATTTGTAACCATGTTTATTGGATTTACCTCATTCGGGGAATGAGAGTTGTAACCTTATTGTAAATAATTGTTATTGGAACATGTGGTATCTCTTATCCTTTGATTTAATTTTTCTTGTATGGAATGTATGAGTTCTTAATTTTGTAAGTATTTAAATGTTATGTTGCAATTCATGTTTCTTGTTTGGGTTTTAAGGTAATCTTAGTCTCGTAACCTTAGAGGTTGTTGGCAATGGATAGTGATCTTGCATGTTAATTATTCTTAAACCAAAAAAAAAAAAAAATGTTCGTTTGAGTAGTTAATTTCAACTTCCTCTAGGGTTGTGTGGCGGGGCATTACAATCGTGATTGAATCTTTGAGTCTTTAGGCTTGTGAATAGTTATCTTTATGTTGATTCATATGTATGTTAAATGAATACATATATATATATATATATATATATATATATATATATATATATATATATATATATATATATATATATATATATATATATATATGTTGATCTGTGCATAAGAGCATAAGTGCATATGTATGTAAGTAGAGATATATCTAAGTATACATGCATAGGGAATTGATTATATATATGTGTGTATATATGTATACACTTAATGCACATTCCTATCGACAAGGATATGAGCGTCTATATTTGATTGGAAAGGCAATGGTCTATATATGATATATTTGTATACATATGCACGTATATAGATACATTTGATATACTTGAAAATATATATATATATGTATATATATTCAAGAGACGATATATATAGGTGCAGAAAATTAAGGCAATGTATGGAATATTAATCATAGGATATATTACATAGCACTATATTAAGTCAAGCACATATATTTGAATATAAACCCATGCTCAGGAATGGAAGGAATACCTTGCTAATATAAATCAAATTCGAATGATATATAATGCATAAAGCTCAGTTTTAGTAAAGCATGGGCAACGTACAAGCCTTAGATACTTTTAACAACACGTTGATTATATTAAGCGAATATTATCAATGCATAAGTCTGTTCATATACTTTCTTGCATAAGATTCATGATGTGTTGAGCAAAGGAAGAAAGTAGCACTTTAATAATGGAGTCAACTCATTGGTCAAGTGGAAAATGCTTTATCCATGACCAAGTTGACTGTAATATATGTTTCCTAGTGAATATTTGACTGATTTCTCTAGAAAATCGCGGGCTAGAGAAAAAGGAAGGTGTTGAAACTTGGTGCCATATTATGAATACTTTGTTTCCTGTAGAAGTCTTTCATACTTGCAATTTGATTCTCATTTTTAGAACATGTTCATGATTGATTTAGTCAAGTATTGTTGGCATGCAAGGAGGTTGATCTCTTGTTTACCAAGCTGAGTATTAACTAAGAATGGTGTCACCTTTTTTGTATATAATGAGTCGACTTGCATAGTTGAGTGGTGTTGAATGGCTTACCACTCCCTTAGGCATCAATGTCTTATTATTTAGTATAAATAGATGAGCCAACTCTCTCATTTGGATGCCTAATCTAAAGTTATAATCTGCCGCTATATTTTGTAAGCTGTATTTTTCTAAGATAGAGCTATTTTGTGGGCATAGAGAAGGAGGTTATTGTGATATATTACATTGAGAGATTATAGTAGTTTGAAGTGAATCCTAGCAAGCAAATATTGAAAGGTTGAGAACCAAATTAGTCTTTTGGATTAAGTGATCAACAGGCATGAGAATCTATTCTCCTTTTATTTTTCTTTTGTTATGAAAGAATTAATGTCTTGATTGATTTTTTTGGAATTGCATGAGAATTCTTGCATTAATGAATCATACTATTTTCTTATGAAAGGAAAAGAATCTATTTATAGTTTCATATGAAGTGTTTGTATATATTCCAAAGTAAGGAGTGATCATCTATTAATAGTATTATATACTAGATTTTGTGAAGGCGTGAATAGCTTAAGGGAATGAGTTAATACTCTTATATACCTTATATGGGAACTCAGATGATGTTTCTATACATAGATAATTTACACATGTATATTATGAAATGTATCAATGTCATGAAGTGACTTGACACTATTAGTTTTAATGCTAGGAAACCTTAGGAATGATAAGGTTTAGCAAACAACAACAGTGATAGTATGAAAGATATGATAGGATAAGATGTCATATTTCTAATCTATATTTGAATGATCACTTGATCATTACTTTACTATTGAATGAAACCCTAGGTTGAGAGTAACCTATTTGGGTCAAGAATGTTGGAAGTGGATTCACTCTGAGAGGGGGGGTGAATCAGAGTGAAATAATTTTTAACTTTTGATTTTGAAAGCACAATTTAAATTTGTTGACCTTGAAACAATGTTGAAGATTTAACCAAACACATGAACACTTAAACTTTGCAGAAAGATATGCCAAAGAATCAACTCATGTCAAAAGCACCATGTAGTATTGTTCTATCAAATTATGAACAACCTTATTAATGATTTTTGAAATAGAACTTCGACTTTACACAATGCAGATTTTAATTTGCTTTAAAGAAAGCTTTTAATGACCATATTTGCACAAATTACTTTGTATTACAGACTCAAACAAATTGACATTAATCTTTTGAACAAACTTAAAGTATCAGAGCATTGACCAACTGAATGAGCACACTAACATGAAACTGAATGAGAGACAAAAGCACATCACATAACACAAATATTTCCTGAGTGGAAAAACCATCATGGGGTATAAAAAACCACTCGTTAAAATTCCCTTTTCATTAATCAAAGAGCACCAACTTTGTAACAATGGTGGAGCAACAACTCAACACCTTTTATGAAGCACCAACTTCATAGGAGCACCAACCCCTCAATGCACAAAGTCACTGTCTAAAATGTAAACACCAATGACTTTACAACTACACTTTATTTGCAATCCCAAAATCATTAATGAATACAAAAATATAAAGGATATTCAATGATTCCAACTACAATATGGACTGTTTATAACAGTACCACAATAATGTCTCATAAAACTGAATGATATCTTTGTTATAAGTACCAGAGATTTTACACAAAAACCCTCTTTCCTCTTTTCAAATATTGTAGATATAACAATAATATATCCAACAAATGCTCTGTATTTTCCTCATACATTCCCCATCTAAAAAATGACTTAAATCCATGTTTATATAGAGCACAAAAAAATAAAACCCTTGTAACTAAAATGAAAAACCCTCGAGTTTGAACTCGGGTTCAAAAGTAGTTTCAGATTAGTTATCATTAATGAAAACTTCAAGATCCTTTTTTAAAACTGAAACCAGAAATGAAGCCAACTGTTCGAAACTGAAACAATACCACCTTCTTTTTTTCATTCACCATATTTACCTTTGAAAGAGCAAAGCAAAGATATTACCTTTTTCATGGTGGGTTTAACCTACAAAGAAAATCCCTGAAGATCTTTATGAAAACTATCCAAACCTCTGCTTCCAGCTCAAGTGAAGACTACCATCTTTCTTGCAACTCATCAAAGACCACCATAACTAAAAACCAAATCAGAATACCACGGCAAGCTTGCTCAATCTGTAACTGTAATTTCAACATGGCGTTGCTAGGGTTTGAGCTTGTTATGTAGAAATGAAACTATCATTTATTTACTCTAGTCTTCTTTTCATCAAGTACCAAATTATAACCAATAAACTTTTCAAATCCATTTACCACTGACAAAATAATGAATTAGTGAAAGTCAAGTCACTGCCAACTCACATCCACATGAGTTATCATATATTTCCAAGATATCATAGTGTCGCTGCCAAGGAATTTTCTAAAACCTAATAAGCCTTCTTTAGAATGCAACGACAAACCAAATAAACTCTAATGAGTATGTCAATTGTCATATACACAATAAAAACTAAAGTCTTCAAATTAAATGATAACATTCGACTGTCAATGAAATGTGAAAGCCGACAACATGATCAACAACCAATAGCCACTAAATGGATTTTATCTTAGTCACAAATAAAGGACGATGAAACAAACATTATAACCATTGAAATATGGTATGTTCGGCTAAGACTTGAGGAATATTAAATGTAGACCATATCGCTTGTGAGGAGCCCGAATATTCCAAAATGAAACCATGAAGGGTTATAACATAAAGTCATTAAATAATGGAGCTAACAATACCTTGCCTGCTTGAAGCCCGAACTATGTCAAATGATGTTACAAACAATCAATGCCTTTCAATTGTATGCCTCAAAACATGAAAACACATAAGTCCGATAATAAACACTATAGTCGGCAAAGGAAATAAATATATGTATTATTTTGAGTCAAAAATGAACTCCATGGAATGAAAAAAATTATGAAGCTATATACAATAGCCAACTCATGAATACAGATCTGACTATGTATCAAAACTAGGTATAGCATGAAATATAGCTTGAAAGAGCCCCGAGCACAAAATGAGTTAAAGAAACAATAACCTTAGCCATATAATGTAGTCACCAAGAAATAAATAAATACTATCATATGCATGGTGAACATATCCAACCCAATGTACTGTGAAACTAATTTGAATGCCATGCGAAGGATAACAAAAATGTATACACCTGTAGTGTCAAAATGAAAACATATACACTAAAACAAGATATACCTTCCCACTACAATGTCATAACCTGTATGTGCTAAATTCACCATAGAATCAAGTGAAACTGTTGTCTACACATGAAGCTCCAAACATCAGTACCACAAGATATCAAATCTAAATGTAAACAAACATCACAATGTTGCAACTCTGAATGTGAAACTGAATGCCAAAACCAAAAGTGCCAAAGCCAAACATAGAATTATGATCAAACTGATCCACAAGATAATCATTGAATATTCCAAAGCCATAATATTTTCCATAGCCAAGGTATTGAATTCCAGAACAAGAATGGACCAAGAGTAAGCCAAGACTGAATCAAGTATCACAATGCCAATACCAAAATGCCATGAGTCATAATACCAAAGTGCCATCTTATCAGTTTGACATCAAGGACAAATATGCACAAAGAGAAAGTCAACAAACTCCCCCTTTGTCCTTGATGGAAAAAACTTAGCCATCGGAATCAACCACACCACTTCATTTTCTCTCCCTTTTTTGTCACAAGGACAAAGGAAGAAACCTGTAATATTTCATGAAATACAACAACCAACCAATACAGTAACTAGCTGCATAAGCAATGTTCACCAAGTAACTGTGCTCCCCTTAAACCATAGCATTAAAATGTCACTGAGCCATGCACATAACCTGATATGCTTAAACAAACTCTATCACTGTACTAGCACTTTCCAAAATACACATCAAGGTTAACTGTACCTGTGTATCAATCAATATTTTCCTCTTGCCCAATATTGTCCATTATACTGAGATAAACCATTATACTACCAATATACTATCAACTAATCTCACTGATATCAAGATACATTGTCAAAACAGAAATCATTGTTCTCACTACTCTCATACATCACAAACAAAATAGATAATTGATCATACCTGATTTGTTTTGCTCCTTTGAAAGTCACAAGAGATAAACAAACATACCATCAAGCAAGGAAATCAAAATTCATAATACTATCTTCCTCTACCACTGAGCATCATCCAAGGTCTTCTTCAGACTCAAAGATGTATACAAGCCAATTGAAATAGATCTTGTCTTCTATCAAGATGATCAGCCCTATCAAGACTCTCTGAAAATAACTTTTGGCATCAATCAACACATAATAAATATATCTGACTCATTATTAACCTGCTATGCTATTAAGTCTATTATGGCCTTTAAAGCTTTCACTTCCCCTAATATTGACATCATATCAAATCATTTCTACTCATTGTCACTCATATTTAGAATGCAAGTAAAATAATGGCATTATATGATGGTAATTTATTGATCACCAACAAGCTCATTCCATACTGAAATAGCACCGAGCACATAAGCAAACAAAAATTCACTTCACTTGTCCAAGAATGTGAATAGGCATTGTTCATTATAACATAAAAGCAAGCTTGAAAGCATGTTTGACATCATATTGTGGTCATGGTCCAAACATATTGTCCAACACAACCATGTCCACTACCAATTTGTCAATCAAGACAATACAATGAAACTATTATTGAAGCAATGCCAACAAAACCAAGTTGCAGCACAAATATAAGCATGAAAATGTTTTTCACAAAAAACATTAAAGCCTTATAAAGGATGATATACATCATATACCAAGTGCCAATGCCAAGACCAATCCATGTCACAGTGTACCTATTACCTGTTCAAGTCTTGTATCAACATCTTTTGAAGGTCAATATCACTGCTATCTTGTAGATGCTCTGTCAAAGAAATGTCACTGTCAACCAGAAATCTATTAATCAAATGATCTAGAATTAGCAGCATTTAGAAATGTATCATGGTTTGTTCAAACAGTGATACTTTTTAAATATTTTTGTAATACCCTATATCACCACTAGATCAAACATCCTGACAACTATCCTTCTGAATCAGCACAAGATCAAGTAATGAATTAAGCAACTCTAAGCTGTCAAATAACTCTGCTTGTGAATCATAAGGAAACACAATGAATAACTTGTCAAAATGTAAAGAATACATATCAAACACAATTATTGTTATGTTGATTGCTACCACAGTACTTATTCCAAAGTCATCATGTCAAAACATGTTGACATCCTTGATACCCTGAGATCTGATTATGACATGAATATTTGCATGAAAAGCATTCAAGCATGTCTGATCATGAAGAATAATAACATGTATGTAGTTAGTTACGTACTAAAATTTATCAAACAATCTACAGCAACAATCACAAAGAATATTGTAATGCTTAACAGCAAAAGAGCAAACAATATCTCAACTCAAACACAAAAAATTGTTGATCACAGATATACCACTATTCTTTCATACTTTACATACATGGACCATGAAGCTAACAAACTTCACCATAACTTCAAAAAACAAAAAAACTTGATCCACTACATTCAAAAATTCCTTGGGGATAGAAAATAAAACTTTCGATTACTCCCCTAAAACCAAACAGCCATTAAATGCTAAGAGATGACCCTTGTGCATCATGCACAAGACTAAGTCCTTTCTTCTCCTTTTCTTGCTTTCTTCTCCAGATCATACATGATCCTTTCTCTTTCTTGTCATCTTGATTGATCTTTCTTCTCCACACTTGTATAGGCTTTGTCTTCTCCTTACTCAAGATTTTCTTTTCCTTTTGTTTGAACATGTAGTCCCTAGAAGGCTTTATCATACTTTTCTTACACCATTGTGCTTTGTTTCCAAACCCATTACATCTATAACATATAATAGTGTTTTCTAGATCAAAGAGAGGATAATTTATTCTAGACATGTTGTATGAACCTCCATTACCAATCTTATCATTCCACCAATAGTTAGTTGCTACATGACCAGATTTGTGACAGATATAACATATAGTGCAACTATCTAAACTATAATTATTTATGACATGTCTTTCACAATATCTAGCCCTATGTCCATAAACATGACATGAATAGCAGTAACCATAGAATTGGGAATAATTATACCTTGTTGATTGACATTTCCTGGTAGATGAGAAACCTGTGAATCTAGTAACAACTTTGCTTTTTGTTTCTAGAGTATGATTGTTCAAGTCTATTTTATTTTTAGGAGTCTTCCTAACCTTGAAACTTTTTCCTCCTTTTGTTGCAAAGACTATTTCATGTTGAGACTCATCTTGAACTTTTAAACTTTGGCCTTTTTTCATATCCTACTCCTGTAGGATCTTTAGAATGCTTTTCTCTGCCAATCATCTCATACAATAGATTAGCACTATGATCAAATTTCTAATTTTTATCTAATTGAACCTTGACACTTTCAAGTTCTTTCCTTAATGCAACTACTTCTCCTTCAAGTTTTATACATTCAATCTGTTTAACCTCCAAATCAGACCTTACTCCTTCTGCTTTCCTCTTACATTCTTCAATTTCAATTTTCTGACTAATAATCATATCATCTTTAAGAGTTAGTTCTTTTAACAAGAAATCATTATCTGAACATTTCCTTAAAGAAGCAATCTCATTTTCTAGTTTAATACACAACTCATTCTTGTCTTTTAACTTGACTTCCAATCCCTCTTCAACCTTTTTCTTTTCTATCATTTGGGCTTTCAAAAATTCAATAATATTTTCAGATTTAACATAGTTTTAGTTTAATGCTTTATTAGTATCATTACTCTTTTGAAGTTGTGCCTTAAGTTCTTGATTTTCTCATTTAAGCCATTTAATCTCATCTAAGGTAGCAAGCAGTTCTCCTTCCAAATCAACTTCAAACTCATCACCTTCACATTCTTTTTCACCAAATTCTTGTTCAAAGTCACTTACTAAGTGATCTTTTTCTTCTCCAACTACAAGATCATTTTTATTATCAACTGGCAAGGGTAATTCTTGAGATAAAACTTCACTAGACTTGACACATGTGTTTTTCTTCTGACTTATGTTTTTCTTCTGTAACACCGACACTAATTTAAAAATGGTGATGCTAATACTTTTTTAGGGGTATCAAAATCTGAAAATGGTGATGCTTGACCAAATCGTGATGCTATCGTGCTTACTGTTCTTTCTATAGAGCAACGCCCTAGTTCACCAAAGTGATGCTTGGCCAAATAGAAATGCTATTGTGCTCTCTGGTTTGTCTACAAAGCAACACCCTTGTTCACCAAAGTGACGCTACCGTAAATAGCAACACCCAACTTTGGTAAGAAGTTTAACGATCATTTTTCAACATGTGCTTTTTTTTTATTTGTCAAATTACTAACATGTTTCTAACATTGTTTTGGTTGTTAGACTAATAGGTTTTTGTAGGTTGCATAACATGAATCTAGAGTGAAGAAGCATTCTCTTAATTTTTTTGATTGTCAGATTACATCTAATTAGGCTGACTTAATTGAAATTACACTTGATGTTGATATATATGCTAGATTGTTTTTGGTGTTTTGGGATAAGAGATGAGATATAGATGCGATATGTATTGTGTGTGATATGAATTTGAGCAGAGAAGTGTAAATTGAGTTGTAAGGTGTGCGAATGCATAGTAGAGCAGAGGATCGATCTAGTTCAATGTGAAGTTTATTATTGTGCTTCATTGGAACTGTATCCCTGCATATTGTAGATGCTTTTGTAAGAGTTCAAAATAGGTTGTGAGCCACCTTCTTTATTCTATCTTTTTCTCTATGGACAATGAGTCCACCTACATTGAGCATTTTTGTAATATACTATAATCGATTATAATAAATTTTGAGCTAACCCTCATCGTGGTTTTTCCCATTTTGGGTTTTCCACATAAAAATCTTGGTGTTCATGTGTTGTGTGATTTTGTGGATGTTTCATGCTTTCTTTCCTTATAACAATTGAATATGCTTTGGTAATTGGATGGCTAATGTTTGAATGGTTTTATAGAATACTAATTCACCCACCCTCTTAGTATTTCGAGTGTTCAACAATTGGTATCAAAGCTTGGTTCCTTGGAAGGAGCTTAACCGCTTTGGGAAGGTCTTGGAGATTGAACACGTGGCTGATAGAAGGCTTCATATTCCTCTAGAAGAGATCCCTTTTGTTGGATTTATAGAAGAATATTGCACACTTGACAAAGATGGAGAACTCAAAGTTGCTCTTGAAGATCTTGAAAAAATTGAAGGTGAAAATAGAGATCTAAAGGAAAATGTGAAAGAAGCAAATGAATGCATCAGAAAATTGAGAGAGCAAATCAAGAAGTTTAGAGGAAGGCATAAGGAAGTCAATGAACAGTTGAAACAAGCAAATGAAAACATCATTGGATTAAAAGTGCAAGTTGAAGAAAAGAAAAGAGTTGAGGAATGTTTGAATGCAATGGTGAAAAGAAAATCTAATGAATGCATGAGGCTTGAACAAGAAGTGGTAAATCTGAGATCATATATGGAGAAAGCAAGAAGTCATGAAGATAAATTCAACAAAAGTTCTACAATGCTTGATGAGCTGATTGCAGGTCAAAAGGCATCCAAAAACAAAGATGGTTTGGGATTTTAAAAAGGTGAAAGCTCTAAAGCATATCAAACACCTAATGCATAAAAGATCAATGAACCAGAGAAGATTAAAGACAAGAAGAACAATGGCAAGATCCAGAATGAAATAATTAATGTTGGATAACCAAATGCTCAAAAGTACCCATCTTTCAATGGTTTTTGTTACTCTTGCAATAAACATGGACATAGAGCACTGGAATGTAGAAGCAGAATGAATTAGAATACTCCATCATTTATTGGTTAATGCTTTACATGCAAAAAATTTGGACATAGAGCAAGTGAGTGCAGAAGTCAGATGATGAATGCATATAACAATGGAAGAATGATTAAACCTTTCAATGGTTATTGTTATACATGTTGTGGATTTGGACACAAGGCTAATCACTGTAGATCCAAGATGAATGGAAGGAATGTTGTATGTCACAATTACAATAAGCCTAGACATATTGCTAAGTTTTGCAGAAGCAGAAACATAAGGAAGGATAATCTGGTAAAGAGGAATGAACCAATCAAAAAGATTGATCTGACTAAAGTAAAGAAGGAAATGGAAAAGATTTGGAGAAAGAAGGAAGAGACAGAAGACAAGGGAGAATATGTACCACCCTCCAATGTAGATGGTTCCTCTAGAAACTAAGCCAAGAGTTATGGCTTAGGTGGAGCATTAATGAATATATTTTGTCCCCTGCCAAAAAAGAGATGATGAGGCTACAACACGAAGATATGAGACGAAGACCAACATGCTTGATCTATTGGTGAAAATGCAGAAATTTGTGGAGCTTCAGAAGCTAATAATGCATACAATTTTAGGGTTGTCAGCTTTATGAATTGAAGCATTTATTACAGAATTAGGTCAATTTGAAGAGTTAAAAGAAAAATTGCTAAGGAAAACTCATTTAACCAAAGGAATTTGAAGAGAAGCAGAGCAGCAAAAAGAGAATTCAAGGTATTCAAAGTGATTCAAAGTTGTAGAGCTTTGAAACCCTAATTCAGAAAATAAAGCGAAAAGGTATTTAGCGAATCTTGTGTGCCCTAGCTTTTAGAAATTTGTGTTTGAAATCAGTTTGAATTCATATTGCAAAGGCCACACCCAAGGTTGTATAATTTTTAGAGAAACCCCAACCTAAGTTTAAGGGATACCCTGCAAAGGCCATAAAAGATGACCCTTTAGGTGCTTTCTCACACATTCCATATGGGATCCTACCAACCGAGGATATTAGGGAAATATGGATGAGCATTCACTCAACAAGTTAATGGATGTATGGGAAAATGAATTAACTGGTAAGGACTTCAGCCTTAAACCAAAAAATAAAGCTCTAGTCGAGAAGAAACTAGACATATGGTTGTGGTTCCCAAACTTATTCTATGATAACAAGTGGATTAGAATGGCCTTGAGTAGAATTCATGATCAATTCATTTGGACTGATATGTCGTACATGATCACAAAGGATGTGATAAGAGAGATCACCAATTTATGCTCCATCAGATTAAAATCTATTAAAAAACAAAGATGTAATGGAGAAAATAGGTGCAACATTTGAACAAAGAGCCCTTGTTGTAAATCCTATCATAAACCTTATTGTCAGATATATTTCCATGGTTATTGGGTACAGATTCTAATTTACCAACTAAGATAACTCAACTTCTACCACTATAATCCATGTGGCACATGATATGGTAGAGAATGGTGTAGATTATGACCTGTGTGAGTTGCTTAGGCAACAAATGATGGAAAATTTAAAGGAGATCAAGAAGAAGAAATATGTATTTAAGTATGGCACCTTGGTAATGTGCTTACTATTCTACTTTTTGAAGGAAATTTCAATAATTGAAAAGGTTAATTGGATAATTGTAAGGCCTATGGAACATCAATTTCTTGATTACATGAGGAGCCTTGGAGGCACCAATGCATAGGATGATGCACTTACCGATTTCTTTACAGAATTTTAGAGAAGAATACATGAAAGAGAGAGGATTCCTAAGGAAATTGTCAAAAAATACAAAAATGATATTACTTTCCTGGTTTCTATAGATCGTTGCATCATGGAGGCAGTGGAACCAAGATCAATTTGGGTTCTGGAATTGGGTTATGAGGTAACAAAGGCAGAGATAGTTGGTTGTGTAGATGTACTATTGAATAGTCCTAAAGATACAACAAAGCCTAGGTATGGGACTTTTGAGGAAAACTCCATGGAAGTACACATGAGGCAAAAGGAACCTATAATGAGGAAAAATGTTGATAAAATAGCTGACATATATGCCTAAGAATGTGGCATTTCAAAGGAAAAGGTACGGTATGTTAGAGAGAGAGCAAGAGCAGATATGGGTGTAGGAGAAGCATCTGAGAGTTCAAGAAGATTAGGTAGAGCTGCTACCACACCTCCCTTTGTACAAAATTCCTTCGGGGCTTTACCATTTGCTGGAGAGAAGAGAAAACCTATTGCTAGTCCTCCGGTAAGGGAGAAATCCCCTTCGGTTGTGCATGCCACAAGGGAAAAAAGGAAGAAAATCTCAACTATTACATCTCTTGTTGCCCCAACCAAAAGAACATTGAAACAAAATGCCACAAGAGAAAGATATTGGAGTAAATGTTGTTGATGAGGAGGAAGAATTGGAAGAAGAAGGACCATAGTTGGTCCTGAAAAGAAAAAGTGATACTTCACAAGGTGAAGCTAGTGTAAAAAGGAGAAGAATTGACATAGTAGATACTGACAACAAGGAGGAAATAGAAAAGGAGAAAGAAGCATTTAAAATTCATATTATGGAGAAGAAGAAGGAAGCCAAGAAGGCTTCACTAGAGAAGAAAAAAACTACAAAATTAAAGAAGACTCCAAGAAAGGGCAAGGAAAAGAAACAAGTTGATCCGATAAGGCCTCACTCCCTAATGAAACTTGAGGCATTTTTTAACAGCATAGTGCAAAATGATATGTTCAAGTAAACTACAAAATTGTACAAGGAATCAAATGAGGTGGAAAAGGCCACCATTCTTGAGGCTATTTTCAAGTACATTATGTTACTTGAAGTAGATATGAAGAATATTAGAAAGGATATCCTTGATGATGTATGGTACATCTTGCTAAAAAGAAGGAAATAAGTTATAAACAAACATGAAAGGGTAAAAGATGAAGCCTTGGAAAGAGTTGGTGCTTCACTCTTCAAAGATTAAATGGCCACATTTATCAATATATAGGGCAAGGATATGAGAACCAAGCAATGAATTAGAGTTCTTATCGGAAAATACCAAAGTGATTTGGAGAGAGTCTAGAAAGAAATCAATGAAAAAGTTGAGATTGTGTAGAAGTTATGACTAAATCTGGTAATTCAAGAAGAAACAAATGTTAGTTTCGGTGCTCTGAAACTCAATATAGAATAAAAGGTACATGCAAATGATGTTCAACATGAGCATGAGGTAAATAAATAAGCTGCAACATATAACACCCCTCTGAAAGTGGAGGATATGTCAAATGTGAATGAAGAAGAGGCAATGATCAGAGAAGACATTACAAAGGAAACTTCCAATCCTTCTCCAGTATAAAATGTTGAAGTTATTCCTCCAAAAACACAATAATTGTTGTAGAGGAAGTGAAAACAGACATGATTGATGATAAAACTAATGATGTGGAGCATGAAGAAGAGAAAGTTGATGAAGAAAAAGAAGAGCATGTAGAAGAAGAAGACAAAAATTTGGATGCATCCAAAGATGCAGAAAATAATTAAACTATTGACTCTAGAAAGGTTACAGATGAAAAGGCTAAGGCTATGGAGACTATAAAGTCTCTTGGTGAATCTTTCAACTCCTTTGGAGATTCTCTAAGAAATAAATTACGTGTACATCCTAGTTTCCAACCAGTTGTGTCCTCACAATTGTTCTGACTGTCGATGAATCAAGGAAATGTAGACTTGAACAAGATTTCTCTGATCCATTAGCTTCAACTAGGAGACTTGTTCCACACATCCACTAGAAAAGAGATAATTGATTCACATCAAAGGAGTGGAGAGTTAATGGATGAGGTAGTTAAGGCATTATAAGAGATCATACCTAGAACAAGCATAGACACATATATCTCTAGTATGGATAATCTCAAACTTTTGATTGATTCCTTCAAAACATATGCATATGAATTTGAAGTAGACATAGAGAAAGAGGTCGAGAATAGGTTAAGTGACAAAAGTATGTTGGAGATCATAGAAAATGTGCTATTACACATAAGAATTTTTTAGAATTGTTGAAGGATGTAGAAGCATGTGAGGGTGAGGCTAAGGCACTATTGCAATATGAAATGAAGTGACTCAGAGCCACACTAAGTATAAGGAAGGAAATGGACTCTATTGAGCTTCAAATCTGTGTAGCCTTCAATGCATACAACCCAATAGTTGACCTCACATGTGTTACAAGGAATATCATAGAGGATCTTCACAAGAAGTTCTTCCAGCTACAAGCACAAAAAGAGCACATCATTTTGTAGTTTGGAGAGGTAAGGGATCTAGTCAATCCCAAACTTACAATTTTTTCCTGAGCTCTTCTCAGTTCTAACAAGGCAAAGAAGATGAATTTGGTACTTGCTACACCGAAAAAAGGAGAAGAACTACTATTAGAGTTGGAAATGCAAAACAAGTTGCTTGCAGAGGCCAAGCATGAATGGGAATAAGGAAGGCAAGCCTGGGAGGATCAATTAAAGAAAATGCAGGCATCAACCACCTTCAGTTGACTCATTTTCTATCATTTTATGTATTTCTATTCAGATTCTTTGTAAATATATGGACCATATAGAACATTTTTTGAGTTTTTGCTCTGGTATATGACTCAGGGGGAGTCTATTCAGTTTGTATATATGACTACATCATTTAGGGGAGCACCAATAAGAGTGAAAACAATTTTGTATAGGTTCCATTTTCCCTTGACGTCAAAGGGGGAGAGTATTAGAGAGCATTTTTTAGATTTTTGGCATGTTTCCATCAATGACAAAGGGGGAGATTGTTGGAAGTTTGAGGAGATGGTCACTGATGATGTTGTTTTGGCAACATGAGTGTGGATTGTACATAATGGTGTATTACATTGTTGTCAATATTTTTTTGGATCATTTTGATTAATCCTAACATGTTTTGAGGTGTTGTGGAAGACATTTGTGCAAGTTGAGTGGTGTAGGAGCACTTGTTTGATTTATTGCCTCCATGAGGCCATTTGTAAATAGTTTCTCCGTTTTGTGTATTGAGTCTTATAATAAGGCTTATCAAACTATTATAGAGGTGTTTGAGTCTTAGAAAGTCACATTTTAATTTATTTTTCAAATAATGTTTAAAGTTGTTCCATATTGTAAAAATTGTAAAAGTTGCTCAAGAAAGTTGTCAAGCAACTTGTCAAAAAGTGTCATAAGGTGTTTTGTCAAAAAAATAATCAAAAGGTAGTTTAAAATGGTTGGTTTTGGTTTGAAATGTATAAATACACCCTCAAAAACTCAAATTGGGGGTTGGAGACACTAGTTTTGAAGTTTGATGAATGGCAACCTCAAAATTTGTGTGCATTTTCTAATTTTTACATTGTTTCCAGGCTGAAGTTGTGTTTTGTACGGCCTTATATGGACTCAAATAATGGAGTATCATATATGGATGGAAATATCTCTGTTTCTAGTTTCTAATTATTTTTGTCTCATTGAATTTTATTGAGTTTTGTGGGAGATATGACTATTTTGGTGAGACTGCCTATTCTAACAATATGGTGCAAAATTTACAGTCTAAAAAATGTGATGGTACGGATTGTAAAGTCTATATTTTGGATCTAAAACCAATTTTATTTTGTTTCCATGTGAATCTACTTTCATTTTCTTCAAGTCTCATCAAATTTCATTAATATTTGAATAAGTTATGACCATTTTTGTGAGGGCAGGTCTGAACCCTACCTAGGGTTTGCAGTTTTGGGAAAAATGCAATAACTTTCATTTCCACCGTTGGATCTTCATAAAAATTGGAGGAAAATTCTATAAATATTTTTTATTCAATATCACTAGAGTGATTGGCTTAATTATTTTCTTTTTGGGAGTTATTAATGATTGTTTGTTGCATTAAATTGTGGGTTGCCATAGTTATGTTTCCAATGTGATATAGAATGCCTAATAGCATGTGTTATACAAAGATTGATTTGAATTATTGTTGAAGGTTTGTGAGTTGTTTTGTTGAATCCTCCTAGGTCTACATCAAATTGGTATCAGAGCCCAGTAAGGTTTGGGTAGAGGAAGATTTTGTTTTTTTGGTTGTGGTTGTTGTTGTGTGTTGTGTTGTGCAGGTTGAGGAAGGAACCTGATTGCCTAGGTGAGGCAAGGTGAAGTGGAAGAAAGGAGAGACTTACTTGTGGAGATGGATTTGTTGAGAAGAATGGAAAGATATTTTCAGGTTGAGGATTCACGAAGGAAGAAGAAAAGAGAGGAAAAGGAAATGAGAAAGAAGGCAAGACAATTAGAGTTTGAGAACGCCATGGAAGAGATAAGCAAAGAGTTGGAAAGATTGGCCAAGGAAAATGAACTTCTTAAGAAATCACTAAGGAATTGGCATATACCAATGTCAAAGAGGTTAAGATGGCCTCTAAAGAAGATTATGAAGAAGCAAAGAAAACAGAAGAGGGCAGCAAATTCAGTCAAAGATGAAGAAGAATACTTATGGGCACAATATGCAGCCATTGAAGAAGAATGGGATAGTAAGGTTGGTGATGAAAAATTCAAACAAGAGGAAGAAGAAATCATCAAGGTAGAAGAAAACAAGGACATTGAGGTTGCAAGTGAATTGGTGTCAAGATTGGATAAGTTGGTTATGGGTGAAGAAGAATTTGAAGTACAAGAATACAAGGAGGAGACCTCAAATTCTCTATATTTTGTTTCTAATTTTTCTTTGGACTATGTATGTGCAGGTTATGAAGGACAAAGTGAAGGATATGATGATCTGATAGAGTTTTGGGACCTCCAAGTTGCAAGAATGATTGATAGAAGAAGGCATAAGAAGAAGAAAAGGAAGAAAGGACCAATGATGATTGAAAAGACAAAGGAAAAAGTGCAAAGTAACTGGAAGACCAGGAAGAAGACAATTCAAAGGGGCTTGAATTATTTTTCCCCTAGGAATTTGGTGCAGGAGCACCTGTTTGATTTCTTGCCTCCATGAGGCCATTTGTAAATAGTTTCTCTATTTTGTGTATTGAGACTTATAATAAGGTTTATCAAACCATTATATAGGTGTTTGAGTCTTAGTAAGTCACATTTTAAGTCATTTGTCAAATAATGTTTAAAGTTGTTCCATATTGTAAAAATTGTAAAAGTTGCTCAAGAAAGTTGTCAAGCAACTTGTCAAAAAGTGTCATAAGGTGTTTTTTCAAAAAACTAATCAAAAGGTAGTTTAAAATGGTTGGTTTTGGTTTCAAATTTATAAATACACCCTCAAAAACTCGAATTGGGGGTTGGAGACACTAGTTTTGAAGTTTGATGAATGGCAACCTCAAAATTTGTGTGCATTTTCTGATTTTTACATTGTTTCCAGGCTGAAGTTGTATTTTGTACGGCCTAGTATGCACTAAAATAATGGATTATCATATATGGATGAAAATATATCTATTTCTAGTTTCTAATTCTTTTTGTCTCATTGAATTTTATTGAGTTTTGTGGGATATATGACTATTTTGGTGAGATTTCCTATTCTAACAATATTGTGCAGAATTTACAGTCTGAAATTTGTGATGGTACGGATTGTAAAGTCTATATTTTGGATCTGAAACCAATTTTATTTTATTTCCATGTGAATCTACTTTCATTTGCTTCAATTCTCATCAAATTTTATTAAGATTTGAATAAATTATGACCATTTTTGTGAGAGCAGGTCTGAACCCTACCTAGGGTTTGCAGTTTTGGGAAAAATGCAATAACTTTCATTTCCACTGTTGGATCTTCATAAAAATTGGAGGAAAATTTTATAACTATGTTTTCTTCAATATCACTAGAGATATTGGCTTATTATTTTTTTTGTGGGAGTTACTAATGATTGTTCGTTGCATTAAATTGTGGGTTGTCATAGTTATTTTTCCAATGTGATATAGAATGCCTAATAGCATGTGTTATACAAAGATTGATTTGAATTATTGTTGAAGGTTTGTGAGATGTTTTGTTGAATCCTCCTAGCTCTACATCATTGAGTTGGTCCGGAAAGTTCAGTTATGTGAAAATTTGAACGTGTCAAAATCACCAATTTAGTGTAACGGTGTATCAATTTTTAGGTCTACACCACTCTACATAAGAATATTTTTCTTTGCACTTCTAACCTAATATTTGTGGTTTTTAGATTCATTCAAATCCAATATTTCATCTTGATTGGACATACAAGTTGAGAGATAATATTAATAGAGTTCTACCCAGCATAATACAACCATTTTCTATACATTGTGTTTGTGTGGGAGATTTTGCATTTCTCCACGAATATTTTTTTGTCTTTATAGTATTGAAGATAAGTTTTCAAATGTTAGTTGAGTGTGAATTCTAGATGGTATTGTGTTTTTAGGTCCACGTTTTGTGAATTGGATGAACAGTTGAAGGATTTTTGTTTAGGTCCTATGGTGTGTCAACCTAACACGTTTGATGAGTATGCAAAGGATTAATATGTGTTGAGCCTTTATGTGGGATTTATTTTAGGTCCATTCCAACCTATCTTAAGGAGTTTTGAATTTTGAATTGTGGCATGAAGTATGGACAATTTTCTTTGGGGCCGACAAGTTATATTTTTGGTGGTACATCTAATTAGGCCAACCTAATTGATGTTACACTTGATGCCGATATATATGCTAGATTTTTTTCAATGTTTTGGGATAAGAGATGAGATATAGATGCAAAATTTATTATGTGTGATGAAAATTTGAGCAGAGCAGTGCAAATTGAGTTGTAAGGTGTGTGAATGTAGAGTAGAGCAGAGCATTGATCCAGTTCAGTGTTAAGTTTATTAGTGTGCTTCATTGGAACTATATCCCTGCATATTGTAGATGCTTTCGTAACAGTTCAAAATAGGTTGTGAGTCACCTTCTTTATTCTATTTTTTTCTTTGTGGATAGTGATTCAACCTGTAGTGAGCATTTATGTAATATACTATAACTGGTTATAATATATTATGAGCTAACCCTCACCATGGTTTTCCCCATTTTGGGTTTTCCATGTAAAAATCTTGATGTTCATGTTTTGTGTGATGTTGTGGATGTTTCATGCTTTCTTTCATTATAATGGCTAAATATGCTTTGGTAATTGGATGGCTAATATTTGAATGGTTTTATAGAATACTGGTCCACCCCCCTCTCAATATTCTGAGTGTTGAACAAATCTAGCAAAAATACCTGCACTGTGTAAAGTATGCGAAACCAACTTTCCACCAATATCTCATTTACAAAATTTTGATATCATGGTGAAAATTTATGTAAACTTGAAAAAAAAGGTTATTTTTTAGCACTTGGGGGCCAAATCTAAGCGTGTTAAGGCTAATTCAGTGCCAAAAATTAAGTTCTTGGCACTAAAATCCTAATCATTCATATGATCAACGGTCAAATCTAGGCAAAAAAATGATGTCACCACCTTGGGCGGTGGGCTAGTGGTGTGGGGTTGGCAACCTCCTCCTCGCCACCCACTGGCTTAGGCCACAACTATTATGGAGACCTTTGGAATTACAGACTTAAGAGATTGTTGACATGTATTTTATATCAATCTTCATCTCTCGAGCCTTTTGAAGATGATGGCGAGGTCTGATTGGGGTGAAAGTGCACCATAAGCTCTACAACCTCTAAATCTTAAAAATCTTCAAATCCTCATAACTTTGGCAAAAAATGTTAGATTTAGGTGAAAAAAAGTCAATCTTGACTTTCTTAGCTACCCTGAACTCAAATTTGAGCTCAAATTTCCTTCAACATGAGACAAAAGTGACTTGCCATGAAATTACACATATAGAGACAAACCTCAAATCTGGTATTTTTTTCAAGTTTTTTTGATTCCCAGGTTCACCATATGGTGCAAGGGAAGAGCATACTCAACTTTACTAAAAATAACCTAGATCTCTCACTAGAAATAGCTCAACCCTTAGATCTAAGAAGGGTTTTGCAAGGCTTGGCTCTAATGCCATGTAAGATTTGGCTATGGAAATCGCCACCCAAGATCTAAAGGCCTATAGAAAGCACAAAATACTCAAAAGATCAATATGACAAGAATAAATTGTATTCTTATCAATGAATGCAAAGAGAATCAGTGGAGTTGGTTGTACAATGTGTGAGAGACCCTTGGTTATATAGCCAAGGTGAGACATAAGATGTCATAATATTATGACAAGCTTCTTAATCTTATGATATGAGGCAACTTATCATAACTACCTAGGAAAAGATAAAATGTAGATATGACAACTAAGTCTTTTAGAAATAATATTGGGACCTAAGTAAACTTAACATATGAATATGTCCCCTAAGTCCCTAGTAAGTGAATTAACTAGGTACAAGACATTAATTCACACCAACAGAGACCTAAAAAGTATTAGCCTTCACAAAACAATGATATCATGAACACACATGAACTCACATAGGATTTGACATGATGTTAGGATCTTGAATTGCTATAACAAAGCTCTGAAATGCTAATCTTGACTTGCTTGACAATTCTCTTGATCATAAGTTTTCCAAATGAATACTTGTTAGATTTCAAATGATGCAATAACTAGGTATTTATAAGTATTTCTCTAATTTCCTAAAAATTAAATCTCGATAGCCGACATTTTCAACTTGAATTTTGAATGTTAAAATGCTAACATTGGCATATCCAAAATTGGTCCCTAAAAAAATAGGGGGACCCATACACCCTAGGGCGAATGCATCCTAGCCCTATTTTCTATGGCATTAAGTGCTAGGGAAAAAATAATAACTGGATGCATTTGTTCAATGCTTGCAATTTCTCATAAAGTGGTATAAATGGGCTATAGAATACATAATTAGGGACCAAATTAGGCTCAATGATTTAGGGGGAGAAAAGATAGTGTGAAATTGTCAAGGGTGATCATTTTCAATTTGCTACATTTAGCCCCCACTTTAGTGAGAGTATGAACTTATGCTCAGACTCACACTAAAGTAGAAAATATATGTCAAGAGGGGTTTGATTGTTCTAATGTTGAAGAGATAAGATGACTAAGGATCTAGGTGATCAAGCCCCTAGGATCCAAGATCCCATGGAAAACCAACATAAGCACAAAGGAATGCACATATGTATGAAATGCAGCAAGATAACATACACAAATATACAATGTCAAAATGAAATGCAAAAGGAGGGTATGGATAATCATACGCTTGTAAGCTATGTTATGTTAGGATCCACACCAAAGGAATTCATGACTCACATAGTAGAAAAGTTTAATATTTTCTAGGTGAGTCACAAACCAGAAGGCACACAGGTTAGTGAAGTTTGATATTCACTAGGTGAGCCCACAAGACAAGGTAACAAAATGAGAAACAGACTAGGTCTAGTGAGGTATGTTATTCACGAGGTGTGCACCCATGTCAACCATACCAAGAGTTATACTCCTTGATAATTCTGATAAGGTGCTATGAAATGATCAAAATGTTATGCCAACACAACACCAAGTTCAATGCCTATCAACAAAGTGAAGTAAAAAAAATGCCAATGTTAATGTCCACACATCACTAAGTCCAATGCATGTGAAGAAAGTGAAGAAAATAATGTTGATGTATGCTCTCACCTTAAATAAATTGCTAAACACCATGATATGAGCAATTTCTTTAAGGGGGGAAAATGATAAATGTCATGCAACAAAAGGTCACAAGAGCTTGTTTACAAAGCCTTGTGCCAATGATATGTTTCCAACTAAAGCTACATCATGATAAGGGGTTTCCCCCAAATGTAATACAAAAAATAGCATAGAATAGTAACACATAAGGGCTCCATAGATCTAGGGTCAGTATATGTCTTTGTAACAGTGATATAATAGAGCTCAAAACTGACATTATTCCCCTAATACTCGTGCAACAATAAATATAATGGAGGAATGACACATGAAGAGAGGAGGGAAACAAAATTTTGGGTCAAGATGGAAGAGACCTAAGTGTCTCAATGCCTTGCATTGTCCCCAAAAGGAAAACACAAGACAAAAGTAAAAGAAAATTTTTATGACATATAGAATAATAGAGATACAAATAGAAGAATGCCACAATAGGTGCATTTTCTTTGTATCCTTGCACCAATGGAGTGTAGACATGTAAAATATACCGATTGACATTATGCATTTGATCTCGACTACTAACACCATTTCATCCTGAATCATCCTTCGGTCTAACCATTTAATCAAATTTCCTTATTTGATTAAATTCATCAATATTCCTCTCTTAATTGAATAAATCATTTTATCTAATTAAGTCAATCTCTTTTGTTAATTAAATCAATCCATTTGATCTAATTATCCCTATTTAATTAAATAATTAAATCTCTAAAGTCTATCCATTAAATTAAATAAATTAAAACCTTATTTGATTTAATCTAACACCATCTATTTTAATTAAACAAATCAAAATCCTTATTTAATTAATCTCTTATCATATTCCTCTCTTATTTGATTTAAATAAATCCATAAATTTGAGTCAAATAGGTCACATCATCTAACCTTTCTCATTAAATTAATTAACCCTTGATTAATTTAATCTCATCCCATGTCCCATCCTCTAGATTTTGCAAGTTGCACATGAAAATAGATTTAATCCATTTATTAAATCTCTATTTTCCTCACAAGGCATCTTTTGGAATATTCTCCAAATTTGAATTCAAAAATTCCAAGTCAACATGTGCATCCAACAAGGCAATAACTTCATCTTACATGTCATTTTCCTTGAGCCAAGTGGCATTTATTGCATTTTCCCTTCCCTCTTGCAAGTCATTTCAACAAATTTAAAATACAAAAATAGGCATTTATTGGCACAATCCCCAAATCTTGCACATCCTTCATCCACTCATAGATTGACAAGTGGCATCATGCCATTGGATGAATGTTAGTCCCACATTGCTCAAATTTGGACATTCATCCATCTTAGCATTCTATAAATAAAGAGCTCATATTCTCATTTGATCATCCACAAATTATGCAAATTTATTATGCTAAAATATTTAGCCATTTCCATCCATCAATCTTGAGTTCTTAGCTAGGTTTTTGCATATTTTGGCTTGGAGCTCTCATTCTTCACCATCAAAGTGGATCAATCTCCATCAACATATCAATCTTGCATCTTAGGAATTGGGAAAGGGCCAATTTTCACATCAAATTGGCACCAATTCCCCCATGGGAACATGAGTTTGCACATTTAAATTATGATTAAATCTATATTTCTTTGTTTCATTATGTTCTTTGTTGTTTTCTCTTCTAATTTGAATTTGTAAATGGATTTCATGGGGAATCCTTATTTTAGCTTGCAATCTTTTGTTTAACTTGTTTATTCATGTTGTTTTGTAGGTACTAGGATTGGGGTTCGCACATTTGGTGCTAGAAGGAGGGCTAGATATCATTCTTTATCATCTTTTCTTAAAATTTATGTGTTTTGCTTACACATATAAAATTCCAACGTTGGGAGCTCAGCGTCGCTATTTTGGCACCGCTAACTCTTTAGCGTCGCTATATGGCACCGCTTGAAATTCAAACTATGACGCTAGACTCTTCCCGCCCAAATATTTGAATTTCTAACTCTGTCACTTGACCATTTGACTTGCAGGAATTTACAAAAAAACCAAATAGTGACACTGGGGAAAAACTGCGACGCAGTTGAGCTCACTGCCCCGACACAGAGTGACGTTGATTCGTAAGCAGCGTTGTGAGGGCAGCGCTCAGAAATCAAACTCTGACGCACTCATGAGTTGTGTCACTGGCAGGGAGTAAAAAGTGGAAATAAAATTTTAGCACGTGCCTTTTGATTAATGATCAATTTTTTCTTTTGTTCTCTTTTTTTCATCTCTGTATTTTCTAGAATCTGACTAGTTTTTTCCTTGTAGGTTGGAAATCGAAAACAAAGAAAGGAGAGGCATGAAGAGGATGTTTCATCAAATCAATGTGTTTTTGAACACTTTAGTGTTTGCTTAACACTTTTTAAGAAATTATTATCACTTCTTCCTTAGGACACTAATTTCATTTGGGTTTAAAAATAATCTTTCCATTTCTTGTAAAAGTCTAAAATGAACATTAGGATCACAATATACTAGAGTTTGTTTCTTTGGATAAAAATTGAACAAAATGTCTATCATTTGTCTTTTGGTGCTTAAAAAGAACTCACATTTTGCTTTGTGGATTTAAAAAGAACAAGTGCAACTTTTTTTTCGTGAGGGCTTACTTAAACTAAATTCATTGGAAAGGGACATATGCGCTTCTCTCGCGCTTTATAGCGATCTTGAGAATCAAAAGGCCTTTTTCATGATTTTAGGTTGAGACAAAGCAATCACCTCTACACTTCGATTTGGGTTTTAAAATTGAACAAAATCTTGTGCGAGTGTGAGTGGGGGCATTGTTGTGTATATTCTCTCTCTTTGTTGCCAACAAGGATTGATCGAGTTACGAATATTGTTCTTTATTTGATTTTGTCTATCCTAGAGCGCCTGCCTTGGGGAAAAAGTACTCACCCAAGGGAACGACTCAACCGGTAACACTCTAAAGCCAAGAGTATTTCCAACTGGTATATAAATGTGGGTATTGGAGTAAACGCCAATACCACGTAGTTGATTCTGACAAGATGGATCCGAAAGGGGACTCTTGCCGTATGGTTCAATCTCCACGAACGGAAAGACCTTACTAAAACCCATGTGCTAAAATTTTCCAAAATCCTTTAAACTATTTGTTGGTGCAAGAACGGTCGTTCTGAAGCCACCCACACTTTTACGGTCTTTTAGTAGAAATGGAAAACATGCCATGGGAGTTTCATGGGTGTTGATGTTTCGCTGCCTCGTATAAGTGAGTGTCATGGAGGGGAGCCAGTGGGGTCAAGCATCTAACCATTCACTAGAGATAAGCATAGCTGGACTTGTCCAAGTGGGAATCCAACAAATGTTGTCTTACACATCCATAGGATTGTACTTATTCTTGCGTTACAAAATGCATTGCTTAATCGAAAACATCTTGAAAACAAACACTTAACATCATCATCCAAATTTCAAACCCTTTTGGAGACAAATACAATTGACTCAATCCATATGTTATTGCTTGCCCTTGGGACTTACATCCTTAGAGGTTTCTAAACATTGGATTACATCTTGATTTGTCTACTTAAGTAAAACAATAGGAAAACCCTTGCCTTAAGTTCATCCAATTTCCACATGACATATCTTGTGGGGTTTAAAGAAATTAAGACATTGGTCATCTTAGTTTGAAAACTTAATCGAAGAAAGTGTTTTTAGTAAAATAAAGCCATTAAGCAAAGCTAAGCAAAATGAACTTTCATGTGTGTTGAAGACTCACAATTTCCAAAAAGTCCAAATCCCAAAACAAAAGTCATTGATTCAAAATCCAAAAATATATGTCCAAATGGAATCGTTTCTTGGTTACAAAGGTCTATAGAAGCATTGTATGCTCTTCAATACCTAGGTCTAGGCAAAGAAAGTGTCTTTTATAGGTTCATCTTAGGATCTAAGAAAATCAAAATCTTTTCATCCATCCTTCAAAACCATCAAAACAAAAATCATTTCACCATCACCTTTTGGAGAAATCTTGAAATCATCCTCAATGCTAGGCTTTTTGGCAAAATCAAAATCATCAAATCTTTGGGACTAAATCCTTGAAAACTTTATCAAAATCACCTTTGGCTAGGTATATGTAGATGCATCCTTTTGCATATGCTTAGTCAAAGTTATCAAAATCATCTTGTTTAGCTTAGTATATGTGGATGAATCCTTCTTCATATGCTTAGTGAAATTGTCATCTTGTTTGAAAAGGTGTGGGTAGATGCATCCTTCTCCCCGCACATATTCAAATTATCCTCCTTTGAACAAATCTATCCCTTAGATGATCATCCAACATCTTAGGGTCTTTTTGTTCAAAACCAAAAGCAATCAAAATCAAAATCAAGGACCAATCCCAAATCCAAAATCAAATCAAAATCAATATCCGAAACATATCCAAAAGTCCCAAGAGCCTAGCATCTCCCATCAATATTTATCAAAAGACCATAACATCCACATCATCCTATCGCCTTTCGATCCTTAAGATATCCTAAAAAATTTCTACTTTAGACATAAAGTAAAGATCAAACCAAAGAACCAAGAGATTCATCTCTCCTATTCTTGAAAATTGATCCTTGTTTTATGGTTCAAACTAGATCTCAATACAAGAAGAGTATGGAAGCCAACAAAGAAACACCCACTTCAAGTGATCTTAGTCAAACAAACATTGAAATGAATCTCGCCGAATCAAGCAATCCTTTGACCATTTCATCATCCCAAAATCCACAAGAGGAAACTCAAGGAGAAGATCTTACCTTTGGGATGTCTCACAAAGAAATAACTGAAATGCTCCAAAATCTGGACAACCATAGAATCATCAACATCATGATGAGGCTTAACCCTTCATTATACATGCTTGAGCTAGCAAAACAAGGGGCCAAGTTACCTTCGAATTTTGATGTGAGTACCATAGTGGAGACAAAATTTCCTCCAATCTCATCCACCATTCCCATCTCATCCACACCCCCATCCCAAAACATCACCCAAAACATTCCACAGATCACGACATCTTTTGCTCCAACCCAACCTAATGTTAATAAGGGAAATAAATTTCTCAATGCTATTCAAGCACACCCCCTTGTTAATAATCAAAACTTGGATGCAAATACCACCTTGGAACAAAACATACTTGAAAACCCATTACATAAGAATGTTCCCCTCACTTTCCATCATGATCCATCATCATCATTTTTTCACGCAACACCTCAAAATCCTCTCCTCACAAATTCGCAAGAGGAGGGAGATATGTTCAGACCAGGGGGCATATTAGACACCACAACATTCTCGCAAGAGCTTGCACCCCTCACATTTCCACCTCTTCCACCATTTCCATTATCATCCACACCACTCCTTGGATTAGGGATTCCCCCTCTACCAACTATCAATCAAACCAACATCCCAAGCATTACGCCAAACGCTCAAAACTTGTCGTCGATATTGCAACTACAAATGACAAATGCACAAGCAATTGCAACACCATCAAACACCCTCCTAACATCACAAAGCATGGTCTCCCAAGGACCAAACACCACATCAAAACCACCATCTATCACTCAAAACATCAACATGACATCATCGCTCACCACTAACGCTATTCCAAATCTACCACCACCCCCACCACAACCAACTTCCACCACATCAAGCCAATACAATGTGACATTGCAAGCTACCTTCCAAAGGGGATTCCAACAAGTGCAAAAACAAAAAGCCGCAGAACTAGCCACTCAGCAAACTGCCCAAGCTGCCCAAGTAGCCCAAGCCGCATTACAAGCGCAACAAGCCCAAGCGTTATTGCAACAACAACAACAAGCCGTGCAAGCATTGCAAGCACAAAAGGTTGCTCAAGCACAAGCTCTATTACAACAACAAGTGGTACAAGCACAAGCCCAAGCACAAGCAGCACAAGCACAAGCTCAAGCTCAGGCAAACGCCCAATACCAAGCACAGTAGGCACAATCACAAGCCCAACTTCTTGCACAAAGACAAGCAGTGCAATTGCAAGCATATCAGCAAGCAATAAAGCAGTATCAAGAGCAACAAGAAGCATCTGAATTGGTGGCCCAACAAGAAGCATTGTTGGAACAACAGCAAGCACAACAAGTGTTGTTGGAACAACAACAAGCGCAACAGCAAACACAAATCTTAGCGCAACAACAACAAGATCAACAACAGGCATTGTTCATACAGCAATAGGTAGAATCCTACCTACCTCAGCACAACATACAGATACCATCGAACAACATACTAAACAACCCACCCATCCAACCCACAATTTAAACACCCCAAAACACCTTCATCCCACCCCCTGATCCACAAAATGATGTAACGACACAAATCAAGTTGCTCTCACAACAAGTGCTCGATCTTCAATCAGGGTGAACAACAAAGACACCAAGTAACTTGTGTTCATATCCATTTGAAAGGAGCCTAGTGATGAAACCATTCCCCAAGGGATTTGAGATCCCCAAATTTGACAAATATTGTGGGAGAGGAAACCCTGAAGATCACATCAAGGAGTTCTAGGTTCATTGCATGGAAGTCGCATATAACGATACTTATCTGATGTGGCTATTCCCTAGGAGTTTGGCTAGCCACGCTATGGAATGGTTCTCTCGCTTACCTTCAGGCATTAGAACATTCTAAGAAATTATGGACGCATTCATTAAAAATTATGCATGCAACATTGCAATAGATGTTAGTCTAGAAGAACTCTCAGCTCTGAAACAAGGAAAGGGTGAATCAATCACCTCTTTCCTACAACAATGGTGATCCAAGGCCAATCAAAGCAAGTGGACCATGCCAGAAGAACAACAAGTTTGCACCATCATAGCCAACCTTGAAGGCCGCTTGGCATTTCATCTCAAGGTTCAGGGCATCACCACATATGATTAGTTGATCCCCAAGGCGCTTAGCATTGAAAGAGCCCATGTGACTCAACCCGCAAAATCAACATCATACCCCGAACAACAAAATAATTTCCCACCATTCAATTACAACGATAAACCTCGCACGTGGGAAAGGAACAAAAACATCACTAATGATGGTGTCATCGATGCCAAGGTAGTCATTAGTGCTCCTCGCCAAAACACACCCATGCCGCAAATTCAAATCCAACACCAAAAAATCATCACACAACACAACAACCAAACAACAATCCAACAATCAATAATCTCAATGACCAAAGGGAACCACCTCAATGCAAGAGTTATCCCAAGCAAAAATACACCACTTTAGGGGAACCACTTGAGGACATAATGAAAAGACTGATAGATGAAAAACTCATCAAGCCTCCCACATTTGTGAATTACCAAGAATCGGATGTGAAACCTCCTTGGTATAACAAGAATCAACTTTGCGAATTCCATAAAATCAAAGGCCATACCACAAACAGTTGCATGAGACTGAAAAACATCATCCAAGATCTCATCGATAAAAGAATCATAAACGTGGAACAACCTACAGGAAATCAAGATCTTAAGATATATACGAATTTGATGCCGAATCATGGCAACAAAGGGAATAAAAATGATAAAGGGAAAGGCATCCACTCAAACGTAAATCATGTGTATGAAATAGTCGTCGCCTCCCTAGATGAAAACTGCATGGTCATCACCATCAAGGGTGCCTATGCGAAGATTGTGGAGTCACCACAAGAGGCGGAAAAGTAACCATTACAGGATCATCCCAGCCAAATAGAGTCCCTGCATCTAGATCCGTTCCTAATGGCTATAATGTCCTAGATCAACTCAAGAGAATGTCAGCACAAATCTCCATCATGGAGTTGCTAAAAATCTCATCTTCCCATAAGAAAATCCTTGAAGAAGTGTTGGCCTCGTCCACTGTCCCTACAGACCTTGATGCGAAACAATTCCAAGCTATGGTTGGAAATATCATTATGCCTAATCTTCTTACATTCTCTGACCAGGATTTCCCTGCTCAATCATCTCACAACCGTGCACTTCACTTGGAAGCCATAGTACATAAGAGAAAAATCAAAAGGGTCTTGGTGGATGGAGGTGCGGGTTTGAATATCTGTTCTCTCAACCTCATCAAGCAGTTGAAAATATTAGAAGATTCCATCGACAAAGGAAAGGGTATCACGATAAGAGCATATGATGACCAAGAAAAAGTGTCTCAGGGCACAATCAAACTCCCTATTCAAGTAGGGTTTGCCATCATGGAAACCACTTGTCAGGTCTTGGACCTCGACTTGCCATATAATATCCTCCTAGGACGTCCGTGGATCCATGCAATGAAAGCAATAGAATCAACTTTCCACCAATGTGTGAAATTTGCACATAACGGACAAGAAGTTACCATCCATGGAGATCCCGAACCCTTCTCCTACTGCAAAAATCTTAAAGCAAAGTATTACAAAATCCCCCAAGTACCAAAAAATGATGAGGGCCCATCCACACCTTACATCGATCCTACCACTCTTGCATCCACTTCTGCAACAAAGACACCCACCACTCCCACCATTTTTGACATCAAGCTTATCATCCAAGATAACGGTTGTGGCAACTACAAGCTCCCTAATAATGCTTTTTTGTGGTAGGAGAATTACCACAATCTCCTAGATCATGGGGACGCCCACAAATAAATGAGGCTACCACATCCCAAACGTCACCTGAAAACTATCCCGAATTCACAAGTTGGAGAGATCTTGGATGAGAAGTTATTGAGGAAAATCCATCTCATATGCTATATCAAGATGAAAGACCAGCACCTGAATTACCAATGGATGATAGAAGCAAGGGTCTACAAATGATGCTCGCAATGGGCTATGACATAAATCAAAGACTTGGACAAAATGACAATGGGCTCATAATACCTATCATGCCAGAGACACGACTGATAACAAATCTTGGCCTTGGATGTACCCCTCTGTATAACCATATGAGGCCGAAGTCCTTCAGTTAGAACGGTTAATAGTCCTCCTCAGCCAACCCCAACAGAACTACAATTACCAATAGGTAGAGCCATAGGTAACTTTACATTTGATATAATCGACGTTTGTAGTAGCAGTGATGATGAGGATACCTTGACCAATTTACCTAGGCTATTTGAGGATACCACTCTTTGCATGATTAGCACCCTATCTTTTGAAACAGACCATCAAAATCATGAGATTCACCTAGTATATGCCCAACTCATCGACTATGACCAACAAGGACCACCAGTTCTTGATACATTCAAAAATGATGAGGCACTCTCAAAATTCATGGGATTGTAGGATAACATTCCAGATGGGGACCATAAAGCAGGGTTCATAATAGAGTTGGACACACATGCCTATTATGGGGAAACGATTGAATCCTTCAGTCGCAAAAAGCGAGAAATTAAGAATATTAATTAAGTCCTTGAGTGAAAACCACACTGTGGCACTCTCTGACCAAAAAAAAGTAAAAATAAAGGACGTATCCAACAGTGAAAACCTCTCTGAGGCACCCGAGGATGAGGGATTCAATCTTCCTTTAAAAGCCATTCATCAGGAAAAGTCAGCAGTCTCAGCAGAAAAATGCAATCCGATCAATCTAGGAATAGAGGAAGCCCCGCATATCACATTCTATGCGGAATCACTACTATCAGAAGAGCAAGAGCTCCTAGTGGCATTCCTAAAAGAAAGACAAATAAACTTCACATGGAGTTATGCTAACATGTCAGGGCTTGATCTAGAGACTGTGGTTCACCACTTAGCAGTGTATCCAGAAGCAAAGCCTGTCAAACAAAAACTTCAAAAAATGCATCCTCAAATCGCCTTGCTAGTCAAAATGGAGCTAAAAAGCTATTAGATGCAGGATTCATCCGACCGATAGACTATCCAGAATGGGTATCAAACTTGGTACCTGTTTCAAAACCTAACAAAAATATCAAAATCTACACAGACTTCAGAGATTTGAACAAGGCATGTCCAAAAGATGACTTCCCCCTCCCCAACATCGACATGATAGTAGATATGACAGTGGAACATGAGATGTTCTCACTAATGGATGGATTCTCAGGGTACAATCAGATCATGATAGCTAAAGAGGACCAACATAAAACAACTTTCACTTGTCCATGGGGGACATACTATTGGAACATGATGCCATTTGGCTTAAAAAACGTAGGAGCAACATATCAAAGGGCCATGACATTGATATTCCATGACATGATTCATAAAACAGTCGAAGACTATGTTGACGACATTCTAGCTAAGTCCAGAAAGAGAAAAGATCACATAACAATCCTAAGTGCCATCTTTGACAAACTGGAGGAGTACAAGGTTAGACTAAACCCAAAGAAGTGCGTCTTTGGTGTCCAATCAGGAAAACTCCTAGGATATATAGTGTCAATGAGGGGTATCGAGGTGGATCCAGCAAAAGTAAAAGCAATCCTCGAGATGGAGGCACCGAAAACATTAAAGCAACTGAGAGGTCTCCAAGGAAGACTACAAACCATTAGAAGATTCATAGCACAACTGGCGAACAAATAGAACCCATATTCTCACCTACTCCATAAGGGAGTAGCGTACAAATGGGATACCAAGTGTGAAGAGGCATTCAACAAAATCAAAGACTATCTACTAACACCACCAATCTTAATGCCACCCATCCCAAAGAAACCATTGATCTTATACATGTCAACAACGACAACAGCCCTTGGAGCTCTTCTAGCTCAGCATGACGAGAATGGAACAAAAAGGGCTATCTATTACATCAGTAGGACAATGGTTGGTCATGAGCTAAACTATTCATTCATCGAGAAAGCATGCCTCTTAGTAGTGTTTGCATCACAAAAATTCAAACATTACATGTTGGCACCTAAAATAAAACTCATTTCCAAAATTGACCCTCTCAAGTATCTGCTATCAAAGGCAATGCTCATAGGAAGAATGGAAAAATAGGTGATGATACTGTTAGAATACGACATCGAATATGTGGAGAGGAAAGAAATCAAGGGCCAAGTCATCACAAACCAACTGGCAGAAGCACCTATCTATTTTGAGAATCCTCTTGTCTTAGAGTTTCCAAATGAATCTATTTTCAACCTCAACGTAGCTGACCACTAGAAACTATACTTCGATGGCTCATACACACAGCATGGATCAGGAGCTGGTGTCTTCTTCATCACCCCACAAGGGGATTGCATACCAAGGTCCTACAAACTAGCATTTCCTTGCACCAATAACATTGTGGAATACGAGGCTTTGACCATAGGTCTCAAAATAGCAGTGTAGTGGAACATCATGGCTCTCAAAGTGTATGGAGACTCCCAATTGATCATAAATCAAGTGAACAATGAATACCAAACCAAGGACGACAAGCTCACTCCATACAAGAAATTGGTGGAGACTCTCAAAGAATCCTTCATCGAAATTACATTTGAGCAGATACCTAGAGCCAACAACAGAGCAGCAGACACCATGGCAACAATTGGGTCCCTACTAGACATCCCAACAATGTTCCAAAATATGAATTCCTAATAGAGCAACTTCTCGTACCTGCGTTCAAGGTACCAGAATCATAATATGTGTGAAATCGTTGGTCCCGGTGATCCTTGGTACCATGAAATTTACACATACCTTCGTATAGGAGTCATACCCGCTGACCTACCATCAAACCTAAAATGAACCTTTGTTAAAAAGGCATCCAGATTTGTCATCCTAGGTGATACCCTATATCGTAGAAGCATAGAAGGAACCCTACTGCACTGCCTAAACGTTGAGGCATTAACCACTCTAACTAAAGTACACAACGGTATATGTGGTTCACACTCGAGTGGAATGACCATAGCTAAGAAACCGCTGAGGATGGGGTATTATTGGCCCACAATGGAATGAGAAGCACATGACTATGCCAGAAGGTGTCTACAATTTGAGCAACATGGGGACCTCATCCATACTCCAGCTCAAGAGCTTCATCCTATTGTCACACCATGGCCCTTCTCGTAGTGGGGGTTTGATCTCATTGGAAAAATCACGCCCACTTCATCTAACGGCCACAAATTCATCATAACCACAATGGAGTACTTTACTAAGTGGGTGGAGGCCATACCCGTGACATACATAACTGGGAAGCAAATTTCTAAGTTCATCCTGAACTATCTCATTTGTCGCTATAGTGTTCCACAAGCCATTATCTCAGATAATGGGACACCATTCAAGAATTAGGAGGTTTGTGACTTATGCAAAAAATTCAAAATCCAACATCGCTTTTCCACCCCATATTATCCCCAAGGCAATGGCCAAGCAAAAGCTACAATCAAAACCATTCTGAAAATCCTCAAGAAAATAGTCAATGATGCAGGTCGTGACTGGCATTTGTAGATTAATCCTGCCCTTTGGGCCTATCAAACCAACATCCACACACCCACCGGCGCCACCCCTTTCTCCCTGGTCTACGGATCATAAGCAGTACTCCCTATTGAGATCGAACTCCCATCACTCAGGATATCACTGCAAAACCTCATCACAGATGAAGAGTACCAAGTATCAAGATTAAATGAGTTGGAGCTACTGGATGAGAAATGTATAGATGCTTTGAATCATTTGCAAGTCTATTAGAATAGACTCAAAAGGAGCTACAATAAGAAAATCAGAAGCAGGACATTCCAAGTCAGAGAACTGGTCTTAAAACAAAATCAGAAGAATGTCCCAAACCCAAGCAGCAAAGGAAAATTTGAACCCAATTGGCTGGGACCATTTGTCATCATAGCAAGTTACAAATTAGGGGCATATCAGTTATCAACACCTAGAGGGGAACCTCTGCAAGAGCCCATGAATAGCTCTCATCTCGAAAAAATTTATGCCTAAATCTTTCAAGGTATAGAACCAAAAAATCAAAAAATGTCCTGAAAAAATGGTTACTTTGGTGAAAACTTGGCAAACAGGTGTCTTGGTGACAAATCAAAAAAAAAATCCAAAAAAGGATCAAAAATAGTAAAGAGAAAAAAATCGTCCTCTAGTGAAAACCACTACGGTGGCGCTTTGGACAAGTACCTTGGTGAAAACCTAGCAAACAGGCATCTCGTGTAAATAAGCACTTTCCATCCACCAAGATCTTCACAACTTGTTCTCCATCATCCATCCATTACGCTTCCATCATCTATCACATCCGGATCTCTATCCACCACTCATCCACTCGCATCCGCACCATAGCTTGGTCTTATTTTCGTATCATGATCCCTCCTGGTACTACTCGGCCCATCCTCAAGGTCAGTTTTTCATTCCTTTATTGGAGTAGTCTATTTCATCACACTGGGGGCGTGTCATCATTGGATCGTATTCATGTATGTTCTTAAAATCCTCAATATCAGAAAATCCAAAAACATCAAAACATTTCAAAATCTCAAAAACATGTCAAAATCGTCAAAAAGTCAAAGCAAAGTCATCTTGTTGAGCTACGTGGTCTTTGCGTGTATAACGTAGGCAAGGCTCATCTGTTGATCAGCCCCCAAGACCCCTAGGATAGGTCTTTAGGTTAGTCTCATGGTCAAAATCTCATAAAATCCCAAAACATTCAGAAAATCAGAAAATCAAAACATATAAAAATCTCGAAAAAATACCAAAAATAGCCTCAAAACATTGCAAAACTCCAAAAACATCCAAATATTTGAAAAAATCCATCTGTCTCATCTCACTTGCACCAGCAATAACAAAACTCATAACAAACTGATCGCCATCCTCAATCTTTGGTAAGAAAATCAGAAAACAAGTCTAGCAGGTTAAAAGTAAAACTCAAAACGTCAAGTCTCAAGTCTAGGTCAGTGCATAAGTAAGTTGGTCATCTCTTCGTATCAATAACCTATCATCCAATTGATCCCATATCAATCATCATTTAGAATGCTTTGGATAAACGAAATGACGTGTTTCCATCCACTAACATGTCCTAGGATGAATCCTTCCTACAATGGGCATTATCTTTTGGCAATAGTTTTGGTTTTTATCCTTAAAAACACATCCTTTTCTCATTAGCAGTATTGAAGAGCATCAGCTTGTTTGTTTACTTGGTCTTTATCTTTTGACTTATCTTATTTGCGCTCATTCCAAGGACCTCTTGATGATATCCGAATGAAGGATTTAGAGAAATAGGAATGGGGCAACAATTATTATTTTTTGTCTACTATGCTTGTTGGACGTTCTTGTAATATAACCTTGGCGAATACTTGCTTTGTTAGGTATGTATGGAGGAGGTTTTGCACAACTTGTTGACTATTGCATGGATAGGTTTACCTTTTCGTGTTTTGGTCTGAGTTGTTTTCAACTTCTAAAGTGCATCCTAGCAAGGTTTTCGTATGTCAAGTGTGAACAAGGATACTCCTATCTAATTGTCAAATCAAAGTCCATCATACTAGGTACAACGCCATCCTGGTTTTCTATACTTTTATGCATCGTACCATGTGCGTTATCAAACATAAGAAGATTTGGCCCTTTCAAAATCCCAATTCCTTGGCAAGTAATCATCATCATCATCATTTGCATTTGCATCATATTGTGTCTTGTTGAAATGACTTCTTCTTTTCTTCCTAACAGCACTATCAAGGTACTATGACAGTTGATCATCATCATCATCACCATCACCATCATCACCATCATCGTCATCGATCCTGCATCCACAAACCATTACCATAATGCATAAACATATCATATAGGAAACACATGCATTGCATTTCAATCATCATATAAACAGGTTAGCATAGGCATTCTTCATAGATAGGCACATCCATTTTATAGAATCTCATCCATTACATTGCCTAACATTGCATTTATTACATAAACCATTGCATAACATTTATTTGCATAAGCATTTCATAATCATTTCACCATTATCACATAATGCATAATCATACACAATAAGGCATATAAGCATTATAGATAATCCATCACATACATACTTGCATAACATCATAAGGTCATCTCACACATTTGGTTCATCTTGCATAGCATATCATTACATCATATTAAATACATCACATACATTACATCATCATTCAAATGTTTAGGATAATAGCATTTGTTATTCTAAGCATCTCATAAAACCATCTCATTTGCATCATATCACGACCATCGCATTTACATCATCCATGTCATCCCATAAATAGCATCATAAATCATTCATTACACAAATCATTCCACATAAGCATAAATATTCCATCACATATAAAGCGTATATGCATCCATAATCATTTATAAACATATGTCACATATCATTTCACATGATTCACATAACATATCATTCCACATATTACAATCCATATCACATATTAGATTATCCCATTTGCATCAACATAAAATAGATCATCATATAGACAGCATCATTGCACATCACATTTTGTGTATCATAAGGCAACATAATATAGATTTGTTAGTCATAATCATAATACATACATCATCAAAAATAAATGCATCCATAAAAGCATCATTGCACAACATATAGAAGTAAAATCATCAATGCATAAATAATAATAAAAAATACACATTGCATCACATTAAAATCATCATCGGCTCATATATATATATCATCAATAACGCAACTATCATAGTACAATAATAAATCAGATCAATGTACATATATGTCAATCAGTACAAAAGGCCCATCAAGCTATCAAAAATGAGCCCATAAGGCACAAAAAGTATCGTAGCATCTTGATCAAACTTTGTCCCTATGGATGTTGCCCTTGCCTCTGTCACCATGACCCTCTGCTGGTCTGTGGCTGGCCTACTCTAAATACTCTGGGACCCACTCTACCCTGGCTATAGCCTCATGATAGTACCTCCAATAGTACTTTGCCTCTCGAACGACATCCCTGTAAGATCGAACTGACACTGTACCCTAGGAGGAGGAGGTTGTCATGCTCTCTAGCTGTTGTCTCCTGCCTAGCTCAATGGCTGTCTGTAGCTCTGCATCCTATCTCTGTTGTATGACCTGATCCCTCTCGGCCCTGAGCTGCTCTCTCTTGGCCCTCGCCTGATCTCTCTTAGCTATCACGGCCTGGACCTGGGCCTGCAGCTGCGCAATCAAGGTATCTCATGCATCCGCCTGTCTTGTTGGTTATACCTATGGCTGCACCCGTGGGGGACCCTCACCTCGTGGTGGTGGGACTGGTGGCACCTACTACTAGTCTTGCATGTGCACATCTCCCTGATCTAGCTGCACTGGAGGCACGAATGGCGGGTCTTATTGAATCTCATCTCTCTGTCCTCGTCCTCCCCCTCTGCCTCTGACTCTCTAAAAATCTAGAACTACACCTAGAATCGTCAACCAAAGCAGAGGCCGAAACCAATCCATGTAGGCCTGAGTAGTGCCTAGATCTACTAACCCTTGATCATAATCCCATGGTCGGGCTACCAGCTGTCTGAAGTTTTCCACCGCCTCTGAAGCAGGAATGTACCACTCCCATGAAACCTGTGTCATGAAGCGGGCAAAGACGGCCACGTAATTGTCATCAAGATGATCCTGCGGCTCCCCGAACTGACGCTGCACACGCCCGGGTAGGTACCTCTCGATCATGCTATGCTCTTGCCCCTGCATAAAGCGGTCCTAGCGGTAATAGAATAACTGATCGGCGTCGTCATCCCATCCAAGTCGACCAAGGTATAATCGCCAAGTGAAAACCAACATCTCGTCCAAGACTCTCCTCCAATAGGAGATCCCTTGCTCACCAGTGTGTGTGAAGGGCACACCACCTCTGTATCACCACACGAGGGGATTATCCAACACCATCAGAATTGAAACAACGTGCGGCCGTAGCATAGCAATGTGCTCCCATGCCCAGACGTGAAGAAGAGTCACCCCTTCTCCGAGTGCTCTGCCATCTATGTAGACGTACTCATGGAGGTCTATGTATAATGAAGCTAGGAGAACAGGCCCCCATGTGAAATGAACCGGCCTGTCTCAAACCATCCGCTTCCAGCAATATCCCCAGCCGAGACTGAAATATTTCCCTCGCCTGTCAGGGGCAACAAGACCCGAAATGATGGCTACAATCGCCCAATGGTAGGGAGGTGTCAGGATCCTATGTCACTCTAGCTCTATTTGTCCCTCGCAGAAGATGATGTCCTATGTGGCAATGACTATGTGGCAGGCCTTGCGCCCCTTATTCATATCAAAAATTGCTCGTCGGCCATGAATCAGCAATTACAAAATACGCCAAATGTCCTCTAGGGTGACGGTGGCCTCGCCAATGGGAAGATGGAACAAAGAAGTCTCGTTGTGCCATCTCTCGGCCAGCGCTGACAGCATCCCTAGGTAGTACACACAAGCATCGTGTACACAATATACCATAACCCCGCAATCCAGAGTCGATCCTAGTCCCTATCGCTCAGGTCCTGCAAAAATTCAGATAGGTCCCGCGACCTGTGCTCTTGAGAGTAAAGCTCCCTCGCCACGTCCTGCATCAAGGAAGATTGCCATGTTAAAATTTTGTTGAAAAATTCTTCATCGAACACTCCAAGAACCTTTCCAGTGGTGCAACTCGTGATGGCGTCACAATTTGATTTCTAATCAAACTCTGACGCTAGGCCCTAAAACAACAAAATCGCACCGTTGCGGTGCAATTTATCATTTAGCGGCGCACTTTGGGCAAAATTGACGCCACCACGTCGCACTTTGTAAATCCACCCGCCGACCCCAAGCTCAGCGTCAGAGTTTTTAAACTCCAAACTACACTACTGCTGCGCAAAATCACACTGCGCATCGCAGTTTGATTGTCGAGTGGCGCTATATAGCGCCGCTGTAGGCGGATCAACCTTTTAAAGCATTAAATGAAGCATTAAACAAAAAAATGAAGCTCGGGTAAGGGTCACATACCGGTGCCCCGATGCCAGGTGGCCGCTGGTACATCTGAACTAGATCAAGAATGTGTAGGGGAAGTTGTCATTGCACCATATCGTCGGAAGGTCAAAGCTCAAATCTCAAGGTTGCTATTGGACGTGTTTGAAAATGATTTGAAAGTGACCCCTCAGGCCCCTTTTAAGCCTAAAAATTAGGGTTTTTTCACCCTAATTGACTGTCCTGCTAGGGTTTTGGACCCCTGAACCTATTTTTGTCTAGTCGAGGCTTGTTTTTTATCATTTAATTACATTTAGACACGTTTTTAGCCTCCCAGAGCCCTTTCGGACCTATCGGGTACTTTGTCCTCTTTTTTCGCGAGATCACCCAAAAATTGAAATTTATCGTCCAATCTCTCGAGGGGGCATTATAATGGCATGTTTTCTCTCACCAAATAGCAGTGGGGCAAGTTTTTAAAATATTGAAAATTTTGGCTTTGATCGAGATCGTTTATTCTTTGAACCAACACAACAAGTGCATTACTTCAAAGAGGGGCAAAATGTAGACACGTAAAAAATATCGATTGACATTGTGCATCTGATCCTGACTACTAACACCATTTCATCCTAAATCATCCTTCGGTCTAACCAATTAATTAAATTTCCTTATTTGATTAAATTCATCAATATTCCTCTCTTAATTGAATAAATCATTTTATTTAATTAAGTCAATCTCTTTTGTTAATTAAATCAATCCATTTGATCTAATTATCTCTATTTAATTAAATAATTAAATTTATTTGATTAAATCTCTAAAGTCTATCCATTAAATTAAAACCTTATTTGATTTAATCTAACACCATATCTTTTAATTAAATAAATCAAAATCCTTATTTAATTAATCTCTTATCATAGTCCTCTCTTATTTGATTTAAATAAATCCATAAATTTGAGTCAAATAGGTCACATCATCTAACCTCTCTCATTAAATTAATTAACCCTTGATTAATTTAATCTCATCCCATGTCCCATCCTCTAGATTTGCAAGTTGCACATGAAAATAGATTTAATCCATTTATTAAATCTCTATTTTCCTCACAAGGCATCTTTTGGAATATTCTCCAAATTTGAATTCAAAAATTCCAAGTCAACATGTGCATCCAACAAGGCAATAAATTCATCTTACATGTCATTTTCCTTGAGCCAAGTGGCATTTATTGCATTTTCCCTTCCCTCTTGCAAGTCATTTCAACAAATTTGAAATACAAAAATAGGCATTTATTGGCACAATCCCCAAATCTTGCACATCCTTCATCCACTCATAGATTGACAATGGCATCGTGCCATTAGATGAATATTAGTCCCACATTGCTCAAATTTGGACATTCATCCATCTTGGCATTCTATAAATAAAGAGCTCATATCCTCATTTGATCATCCACAAATTATGCAAAGTTATTATGCTAAAATATTTAGCCATTTCCATCCATCAATCTTGAGTTCTTAGCTAGGTTTTTGCAGATTTTGGCTTGGAGCTCTCATTCTTCACCATCAAAGTGGATCAATCTCCATCAACATATCAAGCTTGCATCTTAGGAATTGGGAAAGGGCCAATTTTCACATCAAATTGGCACCAATTCCCCCATGGGAACATGATTTTGCACATTTAAATTATGATTAAATCTATATTTCTTTGTTTCACTGTGTTCTTTGTTGTTTTCTCTCCTAATTTGAAGTTGTAAATGGATTTCATGGGGAATCCTTGTTTTAGCTTGCAATCTCTTGTTTAACTTGTTTATTCATGTTGTTTTGCAGGTACTAGGATTGGGGTTCACACATGGAGCAACAAGGATCATCCAAAGAAAACTTGAAAACATAAAGAAATTCCAAGTAAGACAATATAGGAGATCACATCACATGCAAGCAAACACAAAGAATACACGAAGCAAACATAAAGAAGCACCACACATGCAAGCCGACCTAAAGCAGGTCATCTACATCCTAGTATTGCTCATCATGTAGGGAAGGCGGATAAATAGCTAAAGGGACTACAACAAGTGTCATACTAGGAGTATCTCTAAGTTCAACATGTGTTGAGTCACTCTCATTAGGAGGATCATAACGGCTGCCCCCATCTAAATTCATTTTCTTTGAAAATAAAACATTAATCTCATTATGTATTTGTTCATCAACTTTAGCAATTTCATCCTCATCATCCAAGTTAATCACAATGGGAGGTTTTATGACAATGTTTGTTGTATGTTCAAGTGTTTCACTTCTTGTTTTAGTTTCATGTCTTGTTTTGGTGAAAGTTGTAATTCTTCTTGAGTTTTTTGCATAGGTGTTGGATTATCATGCATTGTTTTATTCTTTTTTTTCCAATTTATGAGCGATAGCACAATACCTATGCCTATGCTCTTTAGCACTTTGATTTCTTCTTGCATAGTTTTCAATTTGTGATAGGGTAGGATTGGGTTTTTTGACCATTGGTCTATTTTCTTCCCTTAAGGAAGGAACTAAAGGAGCCACTGGGGGTTTGGAAACCATTGTCTCTTTAGGTCTATACACTTGTTTTATTTTTTTAGGCAAAAAATGAATCATTTGATTGTATCTTGTTCTTTTATATGATACAGGTGGAGGAACTGTGAAATACTTACCTTGGTTACTATTAACTCTCAAATATGCACCCCTACTAAGTTGCAGAACTTAGAAATTTGGAGCAACATGGGAACACTTCTAGATTGTGGGTCAGCTAAACTTAGAGTGGACCTCCAAATAAGGTTGGCTCCTAATTGGTGTCACCTAATCTATTTCTTGTTGGGAAAAGGGGAGAATTAAAGAAACATAAAAATAAAACTAAACCCCTATGGTGATGCACCTAAATGTTAACTAGGACCTATAAAATAGCTTACATACACAACTCAATCAATGATAAGCTTCACATACACATCTCATTTCCATATGTTTTTGCATAAACATTTCATAAGAAGGTTTTAGAGCCTAAACTCCTAGAAGGAAAGATACTTTCATAGTTAGAACATTCTACTTTTAAACACAACTTATCACCTGCAACTTACATAATTTTTTGTTTAAAGATGCTAACATTGAGACAAAACCACAAGGAAATAAGTAACTCCACAAGTAGTTGCATCAATCAATTAAAATGCATACAATATAGCAGAAAAATGAGAAGGTAAAACAACTTAACTTCATTAATCATCAAGGTATGAACTAATCTACAAGTCTGTCCAAAATGAGTTACAGTGCTACTCTTGCTGAAAGATGACTCCAAAAATAAGTTACAATGTTGCTGGAAAGAAAGAACTAACTTCAAAAACTTTGTTTGAAGTTACTTATGCCTCTTTGAAATAATTGCCCCACACATGTCCTTCTAGAAACTTCTAGTTGGATGCAACTGAAAGGCCAAGAAAGAAGCTTCCAAAACCCCTCCAAAATGTCTCCAAAGTGAGTAAAAGTCAAGCTATGACCCAACCATACCAAAAGCATGGAAAAACTACCTCCAAATGGTCTCATTCCCTCCAAAGCTCAATCAAAGACAACCCACACACCTTCCACATGTTGGTCAATCATCATCATTCAATCTTGTCTCCAACTGCCTTGGCTCACACCCTTTGTGTGTTTGTAGAAGCATAAGATTCAACTCCACCTTGCATATTCAAAACACTAATATAGTGGTTTATAATAGCATCACCTTAATAATATTTTTTACATTTCAATTTTTCAATTTGCAAGAATGAAGGAGACATTTGACTAAGTTTTGAAAATTTATACTTTGAAAATTAAACATAACACTTAATTAAGTGATTTATAGCCACATCAAGTAGTCAAGGGTTTTACAATTCAAGGTGAATGCAAAATATTTGTCATTACATACATTTGAAAAATCAAAACCAAGATGTATAACATGGGGACCTCCCTAGTCGTTGGACATGAATACCAAATGAGGTATTAGTTAATTGCAAAGTTTAAATAAAATCCAAAAATGCCTTGGATTGGTCGGCATATGTTTTAGGACAAGAAACCTTAGACAACAAAACAATGCAAAAGTTTTCAAAAAGATTTCATTTTACCATCAAGCTTTTGGAGAACTCTTCTCAGCCGCCATAGGGTTTGTTCTAAAGCTTTGTTGGCGAATTTTGATCACACATAGGCATAATCAATAGATTTTCTGGCAAAATATCAAGGAAAAGCTCATGGTAAGCCTTTTCAAAGCATTTTCAGTCATTTTTATTTCATTTTCTATAGGAAAATGCTTAACTCAAGCTCAAAATGTTGAAATATGATGAATATTTTGTTGCTCCTGCCATTAACTCTATGTATTTCATGCATTTTCTGTAGGAAAAATGGAAGAAACTCTTCTCTATTGTGGTCACGACTTCATCTGTTTATGGCTTTTCATTTCACATAAGCATTTTTTAAAAGAAAAGATGACAATGTTTCTTCATTTTCTATAAAAGAAAGCTCATTTTGAGCTCTATCAAACTTGTATAAGCTCACAACCTTCTATTTTCTTCTACATTTGAGATCCCTATGCAAAGCCCATGTGGGTTTTGATGTATGTGAAGGAAAGACAAGTTCTCAGGCCACGGCCATGAGAACCCATATTGTGCTTTACTCTTTGTATTTCCCTCTCAGTTTTGTGTAGAAGGAGCTCGATTCGAGCTTAACCCAGAACAAAACAATGGAAGTCTTACAAAAAGAGAAACTCTTCCACTTGGTTCATCATTTTTTGGGTTTTTGAAACTCTTAATGGTCACGGCCATTCATGCATTTCTCTTGACCCTCTCTACATTTTTTGTTGGTTTTAAAATCGTGGCTTCTAGTTTCCTTTGGCTTGGCCTTAAAGATTTCATAGGCTCCTTTCCATTGTCGCGACTTGCTCTTTATGCAGGTTGTGTGTCTTGCAAACATTTATGTAGGGTTTGAAGTTATTGAATTTTGGGTTTCATTATATCTTATGAGAAAATGGAAAATTTCCTCGACAATATGATCACTACAACATATAAATGACATGGGTACATGATGTATTCACATTTGCTTGTATTCATTCTCTACCATATTTGCATTTAGATTTTGCTAAATTATTTAAAACCATTGCACAGTAAGAGTATAATTCCAAGACTTTTCACATCTTTTCATTCCTTCATGAACACCATATTTTTCTTTTAAAACTCTTTCAACACTACTCTTTGTGTGATACCCATTTGCCACTCTTTTCTCAGATATGCCAATAGGTTATGTCTTGGCTTCCAAAGTCTCATCATAACTACAAAATAGGTCTCTCCATGACTCCTTAACTGTCATCTCTATAGGTACTTTGTCACTATCAACTCAACAAACATTGTGTTCTACCCACTGTGATTAGATACATAACTCCTCCACAAACTTCCCAAGTCATCCAATGCCATGGAACCTTATAAATCTACTATCCCCTTATAACTCTATCATTGTACTTTATCATAGTGAAATTAAAGCATTTTTTTCCTTCAGTGAAAAGCACTACCCATAAAAATATGTCTATTATGAACCCTCCAAGTAGTGGTGTCTTTTCTTATTGACTGTTCATCTCTAATATGCTTTCATATTGAAGATTAATAAGGTATACTATGAGATTCCCTATGCCATTATGAACTTGCACTATTCTTTGCAAGATCACTGGCTATCACATTGTCCCATTTATCATTTATGCTTACAAACCTCTACCTTTGAATGATTATCCATTGCAATAATTTGTAAGCACTATCATGACTATCTAATGAAAGCTCTAACCTTGATATCTTAAGATGGACAAAATCTCATATTATGACTTCTTGAAATAAATGTTTGTCATTTATGACATTGATCTTAACCCACCTACTATCATGAGTGATGAATAATTATCTCAATGAGATCAAATGGTTTCCTATATCTTGTCACTATCTTATGCCAAATTGACTAAAGATTGTTGTTTTTCCAACACGTCATTTAAATGTTGTAGAATGCCCTAAAAAAAAATTGTAAGGAATTGTCCTTGCATTTTAAAATTACCCTAATTAAAGCAACTTAGGACAATCACTTTTGATCCTATTGGAAATTGGAAACACCATCCATTTATGTTTGACCACTTTCTTAAATATACTAATGGTTATCTTTTCAAAGCAATACTCTTCCTTAAGAAAATGCACGGATGATCATTTAACTGCAAAAAGACCTGGAATGGTATCTTGGTCATGCTTAGTCTTATTGTCACTTTAAAACCACTGCATTGACAAACCTATGATTATTCTCTTAATCCTTATTCTTAGTTTTTAATGCAATGAGATCCTCAAAGCAAGCTTAACAACCCCATGTTCCTAATCTTCTTTTAAATGTAATGACTGCCTTACATGTTCAATTCTTACAACTGTTGTGATTCTTGGGGCTGCTTTCTTATTCAACATTAAACAAGAATACTGCCTCTTGGTCTATGAACTTGTCATTTGATTATAATGTATCAAGGAATTTACAAGCCTTTGTAATGCCTTTTTTATGCATAAAATGCTCCTTGCATTGCAAATATATCTAGATTGTACTTGATAATGATTGACTATAGCTATACACTATTCCTTGTATCAAGCATTCATGTCATGCATTTAAACCTCAAACCATCATGGTGCAATTATTTTCATTCTAAAAAACATTATCCTCTTGACTTGGGATTTACTGTGTTTCAGTGCTTACTGTACCTTGTGCCCTCTTATGACAATCCTTTGTGATCCATCAATAATCTCCATATCTAGAATCCAATAAAGCTCCACTTATCATCTATGTTTTAGTTTTCACATTTCTCCTATCAAAGGCAGCAAATTCTACACCGTCTGATTTTTGTTCCATGTCTAGTTTATTGGGTTCCATGTGCCAATTCTATTGTATATTTCATCATTATGAAATAAATCATTTGTTTCTTGGGAAGAGACAAACTGTCCTCCTCCTTGAATGCTTGTTTTCCTTGAAAAATGTGAAATATCTTCTCTTCCTTGAGTGATGGCTATCCCTTCTTTGAAATTTATGTGGACTTCACTTCAACTCAGCTCCAAAACTTGATTGTCCCATGTATCTCCTTTAGCACTGTCATTGTGCCTCTACCTCATTGTTCATTCAAAACTACTGTCATACATTATCAACAAACCTTTGCTCACTGACATGATGTGTTAATTTTGAAGTCTTGCAAACCCAGGTAAAATGGGTTCATTAAGAAGATTCAAAGACATATCTAGTAGACTAAGATTTCCAAGAAGAAATGACCACCCCTTTGATCAACATGATGGTAGCCTACTGTTCGGTTCATTGTGAAAAGATGAAGAGTAATATTTCTTGATAATTCACACAGTTTTTATTGCATCTTTTAAATCTAATAATGAAAGTTGATCAAATGGTATGATTCCATATTGATTTAATGCATCAAGAATAGGTTTATTATCAATTTGATCAAGTTGCTCAATTTGCTTACATTCCTACCCCTCTTAAAACACAAGAGGGCAGCATGTTGGGCTCAACCCTTGTGGGAGCCACATTTTACTCCACATGTTGTAACCAGATGAAACAAAACAGTAACAAAGATTTGACCTATACCTGCACAATGAGCAAACATGTTAGATAAAACAGAGCATATGATAGATGTGTTTAATAACTCTCTTGTTTTTTTGGACATCTATGATATTCTAGCTATTTTAATGTTTATAAGGATAAGATTATATGTTTATGGATTTTTTCCTATGTACTAATTGGTGATCCTTCATTGCTCTAACCAACTCTGTTCTCACAAATGCAGGAAACCTTGGAGCAGCAGGGGACAAGCAACAACTAGAAGCTAGATGGGTAGGAGGACTGAAGTTGATGCAAGGTAACTCAACTAGGATTCATCATTCAGGAAATGACGGGTCCCCCTTCTTTACATATGCATTTCCTTTTATCTTTAAATGTATTTTTTTTTTTTATATGCATTAAAATAGCCAGTCCCTCGGCTTGTGAGGGACACTATACACTTATGATTAACAATAAAGACTACCTTTGCAATAAATGTTCACTCTCTTCTCTATTGTATGCAATTTCCTAATCAAATAATGTAGTCTTTTGATTATTTCTTCTATGCATATGGATGAAACATAGTAGACTTAAATGCAACCTTTTATCATTTAAATGCAAACACAATCATAACTATACCTGATTTAGCTAGAAGCAAAATCAAGTAACATTTTTGGCAACATCTGCTATATGTTTTCCTACTAAACATCTTGACCAATTGTCTGAGCTTATCTATTGGGCACAAAGTCACTTGGAAACTTAAAAAGACTTGAAAATAGTCTTGAATATTGTTATAACTTATTAGATCAGCATATGACACCTTGGGAACTTATTGCAAAACACCAAAACACTCAAAGAAAACTAACTAACTGTGCAAAACAATACTTTGAGGAACTAAAAACTTGCATTTAAACCAATGTGCAAGAACACTTGGAGGAGAGGAAAATCCTAAACTAACTTGTACAAGGTAGATCATACCTCAAAACAAAGTTTGAGGTGTATCTCATTGATTGGGATAGGGGTAAGTGCACAAAGTTGAGTCCACGAAACGTGGAAGTTTTTGCCTTAGGCAAAAAAATGAATTCGGCTTCCAAAAAACGGGATCCCGCTTTTTAATAAACGGGATCCCGTTTTTTAATAAACGGATCCTTTTAAAAAGGGATCCCATTTTAAAAAAATGGGATCCCGCTTTGCTCGGATCCAGCCTAAGTTTAAACCGTCCTGCTGAAATTTCCATTTTGGAAAATTTTCAAAGCGGATCCGCTTTGAAAATTTTCCAAAAGAAAAATTTCAAAATAGAAAGTTTTAAACGGATCCCGTTTGAAAATTTTCCAAAAATGGAAACTTCTAATTTTTGAAAAATTTATCCCGTTTTGAAAACTTTCCATTTTTGGAAATTTTCGTTTTTGGAAGAATTTCAAAACGGGATCCCGTTTCATAGAACTATAAAAAATGGCATTTTTATGAAACGGGATCCCGTTTTGAAACGAGATCCCGTTTTTTAATGAAACGGGATCCCATTTTTTAAATTATGAATTTTTTGAGCGGGTTTTTTGGCTTGTTTTTTGGTTCGGGAAATGGCTTGGGGACCCGAACCTAAGCTTTGGACCTAGTTTGACCTGCAACTTGAAGGTCCTGTTAATGTCACAGGAAAATAATGACTTTAGACATATGTTTGAAGACCTATTTTGCAGAATTTTTTTACGAAATTGAAACCCATTATAGATGAGACAGTGCAGATTCCAAATATGTAATTTTTTTAATAATTTGATTATTTTTTCTATTTTTCAATTAATTTCTAATGAAACTAGTCCATAAACTTGAATTATCGTTTTTTAGTATTTTAATAACTTTTGATCAACATAAATTTTGATGAACGGATTGCACGAGAGCAAAATTTAGACAATTCTTTTCAGTTTAAAAAAAAATCAAAAAATGATAAGTTTAGGTCATCTTATGCGTGTCGTACACGACGATTTTTCAAAATGACAAATATGCCTAATAAATATTTAATAAAAAAAATATTCAATAAAAAATTATAAAAAAATATTAAAAGCAAGCTTTAGTGAGTCACAAAATTTTTCCCAAAAGGATTTAGAAAAATATGATAATTTAGGTCAAAATATGGATGTCGTACACGTGCATGGTATGGTATAAAAAAGTGACTTTTAAACAGTAGTTTTTAGAAATGCCTATTGAAATTCAATTTTTACAATCTGGGTATTGAAATAAATTACATATTTGGAAACTAGACTCCGAGTACTACATTTTATGATTAGTGACTTTTTTGAAGATTCCATCTCTAAGTGCTTCAAATTTTAAGGTCAAAGTGTCAAATTCTAAAAATTATGGAAAACACTTCCACTTTTTGGCCAAAAAGTGGACTCAACTTCTTGCACACACCCATAGGCAAAGCTTGTCCATCCATTTTTGACAATTGAAAAGCTTTGTGCTCCTTGCACTCAGTAATGACAAACAGGCCACTCCACATACTGTTAAACTTAGTGTGTTTTCCTGGCTTGCTCTTTAACTCATCCCACTTAAGCACAACATCTCCCTCCTTAAACACCCTTGGTGTTGCTTTCTTGTGAAAAACTTTATTTTTTTGGAGTTGATGCAACTCCATTGTTTTCATGGATTTATCCCTTATTTCTTCTAGCTCCATGAGTTGTACATATTTGACAGCCATTGGATCCTCCTCTTCAAACATTTCAAGTTGATTCATAATATCAAGAGCAGGAAGCTCAATAGATAAAGGAATTCTTGCCTCTTTACCATACACCAGGATATAAGGGGAATTTCCAATGGATCTTTTTGGAGTTATTCTATCTGCCCACAAGGTAGATTTTAACTTGGTGTGCTAGGTTCTCTGGTTATCCTTCAAAATCCTTTTGATAATTCTGATCAGATTCTTGTTAGTTCATTCTGCCAAACCATTACATTGAGGGTAATGGTTTGATGATGTATTCAGGTGAATACCATTACTGACAGCCCAATCACTTACTCTGAATCCAACAAATGCTAAAGTGTTATCGAAAATGATTAATTCAAGTACTCCAAACTTGGTAATTAAATCATCATAGAATTTCAACACAACGCTTTCATTAGCTTCTTTTAAAGCCACTACTTCAGTCCATCTTGTAAAGTAATCGATTGTAGTAAGTACCCACCTATGTCTTGCACTTGAAGGTGGGTTAATGGCACCTATGAAATCAATGCCCCATCTCATGAAGGGTTGTTCCACTTGAATTGGATGTAAGGGTAAAGATGGTAGCTGCTCTTTGCCTGCAAAAATAACACATTTTACACATTTTTTTGCCCAAGCATGGGCATCGTTAAAGAAGCTTGGCCAATAATAGACAGCTCTCATTATCTTCCATGGAATGGTTCTTGGGGAAAAATGACCTCTAGTAGTTCCATCATAGAACTCATGAAGCACTTTATCCACTTGATCATGATCAATACACCTTAATAGCACACCATTAAAGTCTTTTCTGAAAAGAACATTATCAACTAGCACATAGGGGATGGACTGCAGTCTGAAATATCTCCTCTTAGTCTTCTCTAAACCTAGTGGACATTGACTAGTTTGCAAGAAATGAGTCATATCTTGTACCCAACTTGCACCTGTTGTTGGTGCATCAATTGTAGGTTCATCGACAGTAACTAGAACTGTTTACTTTCCTATTTCTAGCTCATTTTTAGACTTGGTAGAAAGTTGCTCACACAACCCCTTTCCCCTCACAAGCTTAGTTATTTTTATGTCTATATCATACTCCATTACCTTTTTAATCCACCTAGCCCTCTTTTCATTCAATTCCCTGCTTAACAAAAACTCCTTCACACTAGGGTGAGCAACCATTAAATGTATCTTGTTATTAGAAATCAAAGGCTTAAACTTTTTCAGACTTCTGATAATAGCAAGTACATGCTTTTCCATAAAAGTATTCCTTTGTTCATAATCCTCTAAACCTTGACTGAAAAAGGCAATGGGTTGTTCTAAACCATCATCATTATGTTGTACCAACATTGCAAAGATGGTGTCTATACTACCAAAGGCATACAAAATGAAATATTTTGAAAAGTTTGGATTTACCAAAGTAGGAGTTGTTAAAGCCCCCTTTATAGCTTCAAAATTATGCTTGGCCTTCCAGGCCCAGCTGAAACTTGCATTTTTCTTCAACATGGTAGTTAGTGATTTCAAGAGATTAGCAATATCAAAAATAAACCTTCTAAAAAAATTAATTCTGCCAAGAAAACTTTGCAGACCCTTTTTATGGTTGGGTAAAGGAAAATCCAAAATGGCACTTACTCTTTCTGGATCAATGGTGATCCCCTGTTTTGACATTACATGTCCTAGAATCTTTCCTTCATGGATAGCAAAAATGCATTTTTTGGGGTTGAGGGATATACCAAACTCCCTACACCTCTCAAATACTTGTTTCAAATGTGATAGGTGCTCAACTACATTCTTAGAAAATACTATTATATCATCAAGATATATGAGCACTAACTTATAGATCAGCCCTTGAAATGCCATGTCCATTGCCCTTTGGAAAGTGGTGCCAACATTGGAAAGGCCAAATGGCATTCTTTTATAGGCCATGGTGCCCCATTTCATGGTAAAAGTAGTCTTATATTGGTCTTCTTCTTTAACTAAGACTTGGTTATATCTTGAATAACCATCAAGTAATGAGAACATTTATGAACTAGCTACTACTTGCAGAATCTGCTCCATAGAGGGCAGTGGATAATGATCCTTTAATGAGGCTCTATTGAGGTCTCTAAAGTCTACACAGAGCCTAATATTTTTGTTTTTCTTTCTAACCAGGACAAGCTTAGAGACCCATGAGGTATGTTTGATTGGGAAAATGATGCCTCCCTCAACTAGCTTGGTCAATTCTTTTACCATAGGAGGCTCAAGTTTGGTATTTAAAGCCCTCTGTTTCTGCCTGGCAGGTTTTGTATTTGGCTCTAATTCTATGGTATGGTAGGAAATTTGGGGATCAAAACCCTTTAAATTTGAATATTCCCATGCAAATACATCTTGAAATTCTTGACAAAGAGCAATAAAAGCTTTCCTGTCTTCTTCAAATTTTACCAATTTTAAGGAGCTTACCTTTGAAAATCTCAAACTCTTCATAGTGCTCTTCCTTGACCTACATGTTGTTCTTGCTCTTTTTGAGCTGATCATCAGTGCTAAAGATAGATTCCAAGGTTCCTAGACCCTTTGGCATCTTGTTAGTTCTCAACTGTATGATTTGGTCATCATATTGTTGCTTGAGCTTATCTTGGTTTACCACTAAAAATCCATCCTCTTCTAGTAGAAAACTCAAAACCTATTCATCACTCTCAAAAACATTCCAGTGAATGTTATTATCAAGAATAGAAGGTCTAATGACTACCTTGACATACTATTGCACTTTTTCCTTCTTAATCTCATTAGGTATATCAAACTGAGCCCCTATTACAACTAGCCTATCTGCATGTTTATTTTGATTCCTAGGAATAGAAACCAAATTGAAAGCAGTGAATTCTTCTATCATGTCCCACACTCTATGGTTGTAGGACTTCAAAACATCATTTTTTGTAACATGCTGACCCCTTACCTGATTTACAATCAGCTCATCATCACCATATACCTGTAAGCAGCCAATCTTCCTCTCCCTAGCCCATTCCAACCCCTGAATCAAGCCTTCATACTCAACAATATTATTAGTACATGAAAATACAAAACGGAAAGCAAAATAATACTTGTCACCTTATGGGGACACAAGCATTGCACCCCCACAACTCCATTCTTGCTTCTAGAGCCATCAAAAAATATTTTCCATACTTCATCTTGTTGTTCTAACTGTTGTTCTACCTTCTCTAGGAGGTTTGGGATAACTGCATCAAGTTCATGTAGCATATACACACCCAAACCAATTTCTTCAATGTTGTCATTTGGATTATCCACAATATTTTTTGGTGCCCACTCATTTAAGAGTATATCTGGTACACTTTCAGCTTACAATTCTTGAGCAACAACAAGCTCATTATCATAAAAAACAACACAGTAGGCATTAACAATGCTTGGTATATAAGGCTCAATGTGATCTTTGGCAATTGACTCTAATTTAATGATTAATTTTTTCCCATTTCTAGTCCTAAATATCATGTGGGACAAATCTGAGGACAAGTAACCTCCTATTTTGGCAGTGAAATCTCTTGACAATCACAAGGCAAAATGAGGTGGTAAATCAATGACAGATATATCCCGAGGGGTGTAAAATTTGGGGAAGGCATGCAAAGTAAGGCTTAAACCCTTAATGATACCTACGGTGTTAACGGATGTCCCATCAAGTTGGACCACTCCTTTTTCAAAAGGCTGATATTTCAATCCTAACCTATCAGCAATCTATTTGGGTATGACAGGACTACTTGCCCCTGAATCTACCATGCAATTATGAGCCAACTTATCCCCTATTATCAAAGATACATAAAAAGGGGGAGGTTTTACATCTTTACCTGGCTACTTATTGTTGTCTTGAGGTGTATTTGTAAGAACGTCCTTGACTTGACCTACTGGAACATCACTTGAAACACTTAAGTCGGTTAAGGTAGATTGTAATAAATCTTTTTGACCTGGGATGGATAAAGAATCCCACATTGACATGGTTACATTAATTTTTTCCATGGACTCAATAGTGTTGAAAGGTGTAGTCGGGTTTACCTTTTGATGAGTCCTTGCAACAACAGGGTCTAGCTGCAAGTGGGCTAATTGGGGTTGGTTCCCAAGTTGTTCTTTACTGGTGCCTTGTGGATTTCTCTGTAAAATGTGTGTTACTTGAGGATTGGATGGGCCAACAACTTCCTTGTCCTTGTTTGTTGTTTGGTGTTTGTCTAATCTCAAAATCCCTCTTCTTGGCTTTAGTATTGGCTGCTATTGGAGGATCATCTCTATTCACTCCACAAAACTCCTCTCCTTACCAATTTAGGAGAGTTGTATCACTTATGGGGAAATCTTGTTGTTGTGGAGATTCATCATTAGGCACGTTCTGCATACTTGACACATTTGGTACCATCAGTGCTTGATTGATAACCCCATTTGAATATGTAGCTTGGTTATGGGGTTGGTTGCAAGGAAAGCACCACTCATAATTTGCTGCAAGGTTATTCTGAACAGGCACAAGGTCCCTAGCTACACTGATTGGAGCTGGATTGTATGGTTGAAAAGGCCTTGGATTGATATTTTGCCTTGCACCTTGGTAATTCCCCTGATATGGCTGCTTGTTAGCTTGATATGGCTGACTTTGACCTTGGTTTTGAGGCTGATAAGGCTTAAAACCTTGGAATTGTTGCTTTTTAATGCTCACTAGCTCATTACCAAAAGTCTGAAGTATACTCTCAATTTTTTGCTAACTATTTTTATCTCTTGTAATTCCTGAGATGGACTTGGGACAACAATTTCTTGGCTAACAACAGCTGTTAAAGGGGCTATTTGAGGTGTTGGAAAGGTCATAGGAGGCTATATATCAAGGAATATGGGCATAGGAGGCCTAGGAGCAATTCTTCTAGCCTGTATGAGGTTATTTTCAGCCCTTATAGCTATGTCATAAGATAATGGCAATGTGTTTCCACCCATTGACGATATCATAACAACAATTTCACTATTTAAAGCTCTTAAAAAGTAAAGAAATACATACTTAGCTGGAAGCCTTGTGGTTTTTGGAATTTTGTCCCATGTTCTTTGGAAACAAAAGTTGAAATTTGTCATCTATTCATGAGGAGCTCTCTTAATGGTGGTAAGTTGCTCCACTAATGACAAGTTTGTTAGAAATTGAGGTGATTATGTAGCTTAATACTTTGTAAAACTTTATGATTGCTGATCTAAATATGTATTCTTTGTTTCAGATTCTTTGTGGGTGATTATCTGATTAATTCATTTTATCATTTGTAGAATGAAGGTTGGAGAAGAATTAGACAGAATATTAGAAGATACACAACATATACCATGGAGAAACCCTTTTGAGAAAAACTCCACCAAGAATCAATGTATTATTTAATCTTAGAATAAGATTACAATAATTCCAATCCTTGCTTGAGATGCTTCTTTTTCCTTCAACAAATCTTCTTCACAACCTACAATAAAAACTGATACAAACTCTCTTCAACTTGCTTGAGATAAATAGGCAATAATCAACCTTGTAAACTCCAAAGAGTTACAATTACAAAGCTCAAAGCTTATCACCAAAAACCTATGCCTATCTCTTGCAAGTAGAGTTCTACCGTGAAGAACAATGTCAAATCAACTCCTTCATCCATTTGGGCGTCCCAAACTAAAGTCATAACTCAACCTTTATTCTAAATATATCTTCAAAGCTTATCCTCAAAGTTGGCGCCCAAGAAAGGGCCCACTTAACTCATCCTTTTGAAATATCTTAACATGCAAAAGTGTTAACTCCAAGAAGCCAACTTGGGTGCCCAAGGTGGGTCCATGTCATTCTTTGTTAACTGAAACGTATCTCTCCACCATTCATGCAAGAATGATCATCCCCTGTTAACTGAAAGTAGTCACCTGTTCTCTGTCATGCAACTCAAGTCATTAGCCATGCATTCCAAGTTAACTAAAGTCAACTAGCATTCAACTAAAACTAACTACATGCAACTGAACTGAACTGAATTGAACTAAACTAAATTGAATTTAACTTTATGCATGTAAACATCAATCCCTAACTTCTAGGATCTTTACATGCATTACAGAAGTGCTATCCTTTTCTCCAAATAATTAACTCAAGGTGGGTTCCACCTTCCATGTGGGCGCCCCATGTGCTCCTATTATTTAGGAATTCATATTGGACGCCCTCACATGTTCCTATCATTTAAAATTAATTACAAATGTCAATTAACATGATTATTTCATTCAAAATTAATCTCTTTCTAATCCTAGTGTTTGAGAACACTTTCCAAGGACTTAGGAGATACATGAAATAAATAATGTTTAGGATTGCAATTAAATGGCATCCTATTTCCAACAAAGTTGTCAAACCTATCTTCAAACTACTTGCACAATGCTTCACCTAGTTCATCCCATGTTCTAATGGAGTTAACCATTAAAATTTTGAACCATTGAAGTGCCTTCCCTTTAAAAGATGCTACTAACAGCCTCAAAACAATATTTTATTCTACTATGTGGTGCACTGAACATAGATTTTCCACATCTTTGATGTGCTCAACTGGTGTGGTTTGATCCTCACCTATGAAATATGGAATAATTTTGAGTGTAGCCATGGGAATATCATCATGTTGGGCTAAATTTAGTGGGCTACCTCCATTAAAAGTAACAAAGACTTGATTCCTTGGAATTGCCATTGTGGGAACCAAAATTTGTTGCCTCACAATTGGGCTTGTAACTCTCACTACAGGTGGAGTTGAAATTGTCCTCCTTGATGAAACATGAGCTCTCTTTGTTGTTCTGCCTTGTCTTCTAGGTGGTGACAACTACAAATATTCAAAAGGAATGGAACTTTCTCTTGTCTGATTTTTTTTCATAAGTTGTTGCAGCACTAGTTTTTCTACTACTTTCCACACTCAGTGTCACCAGATATGCAGATTTAACCTCTTAAAGGATTAAAAAATGTTGGTTGCATAGCAAAACCAACAATAAATATATATTTTATAAATTGTCCTAATTAGAATGGTCCAACCAGGTGTGTCAAAACGATTATACTCTCAAATCTGCACACCTGCTAAGTTGTAGAACTTAGCAATTTGGACCAACATGGGAACACTTCTAAGCTGTGGGTCACCTAAACTTGGAGTGGACCTCCAAATAAGGTCGGCTCCTAAATGGTGTCATCTAATCTATTTCTTGTTGGGAAAAGGGGAGAAAGAAACATAAAAAGAAAGCTAAACCCCTATGGTGATGCAACTAAATGTTAACTAGGACCTATAAAACAACTTACATACACAATTCAATCAACATTAAGCTTCACATACATAGCTCATTTCCATATGTTTTTGCATAAACATTTCATAAGAAAGTTTTAGAGCCTAAACTCCTAGAAGGACATATACTTTCACAGCTATAACATTTTGCTTTTAAACACAACCTACAACTTGCAACCTAAATAATTTTTTGTTTAAAGTTTCTAACACTAAGACAAAACCACAAGGAAATAAGTAACTCCATAAGTAGTTGCATCAATCAATTAAAATGCATAAAATATAGCAAAAAAATGAGAAGGTAAAACAACTTAACTTCATTAATCATCAAGGTATGAATTGCTCTACAAGTCTATCCAAAATGAGTTACAATGCTACTCCTACTGAAAGGAAACTCCAAAAATGAGTTACAATATTGTTGAAAAGAAAGAACCAACTTAAAAAACTCTATTTGAAGTTACTTATACCTCTTTGAAAAAATAGCCCCACACATGTCCTAGAAACTTTTGGTCGGATGCAACAAAAAGACCAGAAAAGAAGCTTCCAAAACCCCTCCAAAGTGAATACAAGTCAAGCTATGACCCAACCATACAAAAATCGTGACAAAAAAGCCTCAAAATGGTCTCATTCCCTCCAAAACTCAGCCAAAGACAACACACACACCTTCCACATGTTGGTCAATCATCATCATTCAATCCTGTCTCCAACTACTTTGGTTCACACCCTTTGTGTGTTTGCAAAAGCATAAGATTCAACTCCACGTTGCATGTTCAAAACACTAATAAAGTGATTTATAATAACATCACTTTAATAATATTTTTTACATTTTAGTTTTTCAATTTGCAAGAATGAAGGAGACATTTGACTAAATTTTAAAAAGTCATACTTTGCAAATTAAACATAACACTTGATTAAGTGATTTATAGCCACATCACTTAGTCAAGGGTTTTACAATTCAAGGTGAATGCAAAATATTTGTCATTACATACATTTGAAAAATTAAAACCAAGATCTATAACATGGGGACCTCCCTAATCATTGGAAATGAATACCAAATGAGGTATTAGTTAATTGCAAAGTTTAACTAAAAGGTAAAAAATGCCTTGGATTGGTCGGCATATGCTTTAGGGTAAGAAACCTTAAACAACAAAATAATGCAAAAGTTTTCAAAAATATTTCATTTTACCATCGAGCTTTTGGAGAACTCTTCTCAGCCGCCATAGGGTTTGTTTTGAAGATTTCCTGACAAATTTTGATCACACAGAGGCATAATCAATAGAATTTCTGGCAAAATATCAAGGAAAAGCTCATGGTAAGCCTTTTCAAAGCATTTTCAGTCATTTTTATTTCATTTTCTATAGGAAAATGCTTAACTCAAGCTCAAAATGTTGAAATATGATGAATATTTTGTTGCTCCTGCCATTAACTCTATGTATTTCATGCATTTTCTGTAGGAAAAATGGAAGAAACTCTTCTCTATTGTGGTCACGACTTCATCTGTTTATGGCTTTTCATTTCACATAAGCATTTTTTAAAAGAAAAGATGACAATGTTTCTTCATTTTCTATAAAAGAAAGCTCATTTTGAGCTCTATCAAACTTGTATAAGCTCACAACCTTCTATTTTCTTCTACATTTGAGATCCCTATGCAAAGCCCATGTGGGTTTTGATGTATGTGAAGGAAAGACAAGTTCTCAGGCCACGGCCATGAGAACCCATATTGTGCTTTACTCTTTGTATTTCCCTCTCAGTTTTGTGTAGAAGGAGCTCGATTCGAGCTTAACCCAGAACAAAACAATGGAAGTCTTACAAAAAGAGAAACTCTTCCACTTGGTTCATCATTTTTTGGGTTTTTGAAACTCTTAATGGTCACGGCCATTCATGCATTTCTCTTGACCCTCTCTACATTTTTTGTTGGTTTTAAAATCGTGGCTTCTAGTTTCCTTTGGCTTGGCCTTAAAGATTTCATAGGCTCCTTTCCATTGTCGCGACTTGCTCTTTATGCAGGTTGTGTGTCTTGCAAACATTTATGTAGGGTTTGAAGTTATTGAATTTTGGGTTTCATTATATCTTATGAGAAAATGGAAAATTTCCTCGACAATATGATCACTACAACATATAAATGACATGGGTACATGATGTATTCACATTTGCTTGTATTTGTTCTCTGCCATATTTGCATTTAGATTTTGCTAAATTATTTAAAACCATTGCACAGTAAGAGTATAATTCCAATACTTTTCACATCTTTTCATTCCTTCATGAACGCCATCTTTTTCTTTTAAAACTCTTTCAACACTACTCTTTGTGTGATACCCATTTGCCACTCTTTTCTCAGATATGCCAATAGTTTATGTCTTGGCTTCCAAAGTCTCATCATAACTACAAAATAGGTCTCTCCATGACTCCTTAACTGTCATCTCTACAGGTACTTTGTCACTATCAACTCAACAAACATTGTGTTCTACCCACTGTGATTAGGTACATAACTCCTCCACAAACTTCCCAAGTCATCCAATGCCATGGAACCTTATAAATCTACTATCCCCTTATAACTCTATCATTGTACTTTATCATAGTGAAATTAAAGCATTGTTTTCCTTCAGTGAAAAGCACTACCCATTCCTAAGAATATGTCGATTATGAACCCTCCAAGTAGTGGTGTCTTTTCTTATTGACTGTTCATCTCCAATATGCTTTCATATTGAAGATTAATAAGGTATACTATGAGATTCCCTATGCCATTATGAACCTGCACTATTCTTTTCAAGATCACCGGCTATCACATTGTCCCATTTATCATTTATGCTTACAAACCTCTACCTTTGAATGATTATCCATTGCAATACTTTGTAAGCACTATCATGACTATCTAATGAAAGCTCTAACCTTAATATCTTAGGATGGACAAAATCTCACATTATTACTTCTTGAAATAATTTTTTTTCATTTATGGCAGTGATCTTAACCCACCTACTGTCATGAGTGATGAATACTTATCTCAATGAGATCAAATGGTTGCCTATATCTTGTCACTATCTTATGCCAAATTGACTAAAGATTATTGTTTTTCCAACACATCATTTAAATCTTGTAGACTACCCTATAAAAAAATTTGTAAGGGATTGTCCTTGCATTTGAAAATTCACTTAATTAAAGCAACTTAAGACAATCACTTTGGATCCTCTTGGAAATTGGAAACACCATCCATTTATGTTTGATCACTTGCTTAAATAGACTAATGACTATCTTTTCAAAGCAATATTCTTCCTTAAGAAAATGCATGGATGATCATTTAACTGTAGAAAGACCTGGAATGGTATGTTGATCATGCTTAGTCTTATTGTCACTTTAAAACCACTGCATTGAAAAACCTATGATTCTTCTCTTAATCCTTATTCTTAGTTTATCATGCAATGAGATCCTTAAAGAAATCTTAACAACCCCTTGTTCCTGATCTTCTTTTAAATGTAATGACTGCCTTACATGTTCAATTCTTGCAACTGTTATGATGCTTGGGGTTGCTTGCTTATTCAACATTAAATAGGAATATTGCCTCTTGGTCTATGAACTTGTCATTTGATTAGAATGTCTCAAGGCATTTACAAACCTTTGTAATGCCTTTTTTATGCATAAAATGCTCCTTGCATTGCAAACATATATGGATCGTACTTGACAATGATTAACTATAGCTATGCATTAGTCCTTGTATCAAAGCATTCATGTCATGCATTTAAACCTCAAACCATCATGGTGCAATGATTGTCATTATAAAGAACACTTTCCTCTTGACTTTGGATTTACTGTGTTTCAGTGCTTGCTATATCTTGTGCCCACTTATGATTGTCCTTTGTGATCCATCAATAAACTCCATATCCAAAGTCCAATAAATTTCCACTTATCATATGTGTTTTAGTTTTCATATTTCTTTTGTCAAAGGCAGCAAATTCTACACCATCTGATTTTTATTCCATGTCTGGTTTATTGGGTTCCATGTGCCAATTCTATTGTGTATTTCATCATTATGATAGAAATCATTTGTTTCTTGGGAAGAGATAAACTATCCTCCTCCTTGAATGCTTGTTGTCCTTGAAAAATGTGAAACCTATTCTCTTCCTTGAGTGATGGCTATCTCTTCTTTTAAATTATGTGGACTTCACTTCAACTCAACTCCAAAACTTGATTGTCCCATGTATCTCCTTTAGCACTGTCATTGTGCCTCTACCTCACTGTGCATTCAAAACTATTGTCATACTTTATCAACAAACCTTTGCTCACTGAAGTAATGTGTTAATTTTTAAGTTTTGCAAACCCAGGTAAAATGGGTTCATTAAGAAGATTGAAAGACATATCTAGTAGACTAAGATTTCCAAGAATAAATGACTGCCCCTTTGATGAACATGATGGCAGCCTACTGTTTGATTCATTATGAAAAGATGAAGAGTAATCTTTCTTGATAATTCACACAGTTTTTGTTGCATCTTTTGAATCTGATAATGAAAGTTGATCAAATGGTATGATTCCATATTGTTTTAACGCATCAAGAATAGGTTTGTCATCAATTGGATCAAGTTGCTCAATTTGCTTACATTCCTACCCCTCTTAAAACACAAGAGGGCAGCATGTTGGGTTCAACCCTTATGGGAGCCACATTTTACTCCACATGTTGTAACCAGATGAAACAAAACAGTAACAAAGATTTGACCTATACCGGCACAATGAGCAAACATGTTAGATAAAATAGAGCATATGATAGATGTGTTTGATAACTCTCTTATTTTCTTGGATATCTATGATATGCTAGCTATTTTAATGTTTATAAGGATCAGATTATATGTTTATGGATGTTTTCCTATGTATTGACTGGTGATCCTTCATTGCTCTAACCAACTTTCTTCTCATAAATGCAGGAAACCTTGGAGCAGCAGGGGGCAAGCAACAATTAGAATCTAGATGGGCAGGAGGACTAAAGTTTATGCAAAGCAACTCAATCAGGATTCATCACTCAGGCAATGATGAGTCCCCCTTCTTTACATATGCATTTCCTTTTATCTTTAAATGTATAGTTTTTTCTTTATATGCATTAAAATAGTTAGTCCCCTAGTTTATGCAGGACACTATACACTTATGATTATCAATAAAGACTACCTTTGCAATAAATGTTGACTCTCTTCTCTATTGTATGCAATTTCCTAATCAAATAATGCAGTCTTTTGATAATTTCTTCTATGCATATGGATGAAACATAGGAGCTTAAATGTAACCTTTTTATCATTTAAATGCAAACACAATCATAACTCTACCTAATTTAGCTAGAAGCAAAATCAGGTAACAATTACTTGGAAGGGTCTTTGCTTGGGGCATGGATTCATCCATAATTGGTGGAGGAGGAACAACCATGGTCTTTTCATTTTTAGGAATATTGGTAAGAGATAACTTTGTTATGCGCTTCGCCTTAAACTTTTGGTATGACTTGAAAAAGAAGTCCTCACAAGATTTTATAGGTTCCATAAGTTGAGGCCAAAAGAAATTTAATGAAAATTTCCCATGGGGGGATAAGGGATTAAATCCATTATGATGTGTTGTGAACATTTGGTTTTCAAATGGGAACTTTATACACTTGTGAATAACTGACAAGAAGACATTCATGGAGTGTAGCTATGGGTAGCCTAGCTTCACAAAAAATTGGTTCAACATTGTGATGATGGAGAATGATACATCTAATTATTTTGGTCCAAATTTAAGAGGAAGAGTGATCAAACCTATCGTAGGGTGAGCAAAACTATCATGATTTTTCAACCAAGCTTTCGATTGTTCATAAGAATATTGATAAAGCTCATGCACAAACAAGAATTCCTCAGTGATCACATTCTCTACACACATGAGATCAATGAGTATCCCTTGTACTAGTTTGTCATTGATATGTCCAACGATATAGAGAGGATCGTTAGGTGCATGTATGGATGCATCACTATTAGTGAAAGAAATGTCAGGTAACACAATGGTTTGGTCCTTAAAAGGGTGAAAATCTATTAAAGAAATCATGATATCTACTTCCTTCTCGTCATTATTGTCATCCTAATTCTAATCATCACAAGCTTGCATAAAATTGGATGAATGGTTGACATTGGGTTGGTAAAATTTTGCAAGTTTTCATTAGGCGAGGAAATACACTTATTCCCTTGATCATTAACACTGCCCAATTGGATGTGATTAGAATCAATGAGCTCTTGAACTTGATGTTTAAGACACATGAATTGTTTTGTATCATGTCCACTTGTGTGATGATATTAAAAAAGGCATTTGGATTGTAACTTGGAGGTCGGGGTTTGGTTGTGTTCATAGCTCTAACTAGAGGCAATCAAATTACATTCTTATTCAAAAGTTGCAACGTGATCAAATGGAGCGTGTCAGAAAACTAGGTAAATTGTCTATATCTCAGTCTAAATTGGTACGGTGTTGAACTTATGAAAGCAACTTGAGGTTCAATGTGGTTGGTTGTTTGAGGTGTATGTAACTTGATAAATTTTTTGTTTTTCTTCTTGAATGGTTGATAGTTGTTTTGTGATATAGATTTGGATTTCCCAACAGGAGTAGATAAATATATCTCTTCATATTGACTAACCGAGTTCTGATAATCACAAAGGGTCATACACAAATGTATAAAGGATAGATATTTCAGTAATAATATTTTATCCCTTATGTCAGGTAACTATAAATTTTCAATGAAAACTCATTGAACGTCCAAATCCAAAAGAGTAAGATTAATTTGTGAATAAATCAACTGATACCATCCTATGAATTCTATCACTTTTTCATGTTTTGCTTATTTGCATCATAGTAGATCGGTTATTGTAATTTTAGGTCCAATATTTACTTGAAAATATTGGATGAATGCATCAACAAGTTCATTGAAGGAGTGGGTTGAGTTATTAGACAATGAAAAAAACCATTCTAAGGCCATATCTTTCAACGACCTAGGAAAGAGCTTAGCCAAGAGTTTATCTTCAAAAATGAAGTCACTACACAAGGTTGTTTATGTCAATATATGATTTCTAAGGTCTCCTTTACCATTATACTTGTCAAATCAAGGTATCTCTATGTTTTGTGGCATTGGTGTTTTGAATATTTCAAGTGCAAATGGGATTATTTTAACCTGTTGTAATGGTTGTCCATTTTGGTTTTGGTTCAAAGTTGAGATTTCTTGTTGGAGTGAGGTTACATTTTGCAAAAGTTGGTTAATGATGAAATCATTGGTTGACATGTTTTGGGAATGTGGTGAATATGGTGGGATTGTGTATGTGCTTAGTGGACTACTATGTTATAAATTTATGAGAGGGGATGAACTTAAGATGTCACATGTGAAGATCCAAAACCATAAGGGTTCCTAATGGAAAGGCTTAATGTTGGAGTTATACCAATGCTTTATTATAGAGAGTATAGTTGTAGGGAGGGAGACTTGAGTGTATCCCAAACTTGAGCACAACTAGCCATTGTAGGTACATTAGAATCAACTATATGGGATAGGCTACACATAACCTCTAGTACTTGATCATCATTAATTAGTTTCCTCATGTTATCTATTATATGAACTGTTGTACTAGCTAGGTATTCAGTACTCACATAGTCTTGAAGTCTTTCTAGATCTTTATCCAATTGTTTCAATTTGTCTTCAGGAACATGGACAACCATAGTCTCAACATCTATAAAAATAGGTGATTGTAAGGTTGTCATTGGTATGGTAGTGTTAGGGATAGAGTCCAAAATGGGATAAATATTGACAAAATTGTGCATGAAAGAGTTGGAAGACTCGAGATCCACAACAAATGTAACAACAACATGGGATGCCATAAGTCTCGAACTACGTCTCACTGAAGTATTGGTAATAGGACACTAGGTCGTGAAGCTCATACAAGTTTCCAAACACTTAAGTGTACCTGCTATGAACACTAAATTGACAAACAAACACAATAAAATAGCCAGAAACGAGATTCAAACAACAAAAGCAAACATAGGTTATCAAAATATAGGTCTATGAAAAAAAAATGCTATCAACAGTAGGAGGACAAAGGTGCACAAGGGCGTCTGTGTTCTGGGCAGGTTTTCTAAAAATTCAAAAGATGGCTATGTGTAATTCTACTTAAGGGATTTTGGGTTTGGTTGCAAACAGATTTGATAGTGAATATTTTTCCATATTTTGCTTAATTTATGCCCATACAAGTGTGTAACAACATGTGAACAATAAATGATAATTTTGAATGCAATTTTTTAATCTAAAATGCACAAATTGACTAATTGTAAGATGTCTAAATCTGAAAATGATGGTTTTGATGCAATTATAAAACAAAACAATGCAAATTTTTTCACTTTTTATCACTTTTTTTCCTAAATGAAAGATGCCTAAATGAATGCAATTAATAATTCCAAAACAAAGATCTACAAGCACAAACAAACTGAAGACATAGAGACAGAGATGTGTGAAATTTTTTGTTGATGTAAGTGTATAAGGATAGAGGTGCCTAAGGGCATCTGAGTCCTTGATAGGGGTTCTGAAAAATTCAAAAATTGAATGTTTATTATACTATCTAAAGATTATGCTTTCGTGTGCAAACAGGTCTATAACTGAGTATTTTTCTAAATTTTCTCAAATTAAGATATTGTGATGCAAATGCAAATGTGTAATAATGAAAATGAGATTATGAATGCAATTATCAATGTAAATATGATCTAAGTGACTAAAATAAACCCTAATGTAACCTACGATACAAAATGATATGCATTTTTTTAATTTTTATGTTTTTTATGATGTAAAAGTGAAACCCTAGACGAGAAATTTAAAATAATGCAATGAAAAACTTAGATATAGGATGAATTTTAGAAGGTATGTAATGTTAACAGGTCAGGTTCACCAAAATGAAATAAAGAAAAAAGGAACCCTAAGTCTAATGTGTAAACCTAGGATTCAAACTTGGGTGTTTTGTTTGTTTTTCTTATGTTTCATTAAGATGGAGATCAAAAGGTGATTATATTTACTTTAAACCATGAAGGTGAGCTAATAAAACCTAAATATCCATCCTTTAGGGTCTTGGAATGATTTGGAATTGATTATCTATAATTAAATTAATTAGACCATGTGACCTAATATGTAAAATGTAATAATCTGACAATTAATAGACTGAAGCAATAACTTGCAGGCAGATATGGGAAGTGCAAAGGACTATGTACCTATCCTAAAAAGTTGGTTTTGATCATTGTATGAGGATAGATTCACCCTAGAGAATATGGGTCCTTGTATGCTACTTTTGTTTTATTGTTGAGGTCCTTTGATGACAAGTTTGAGCTTCTGATTCCCAATTGCAAAGTTGTCGAAACATTGTCGAATAATTTTGTAGGTGAATTTTCGTGAGTTGACAAGATGTAGGGCTTCAATTGCAACAATAAATAATTTATCTTCAAGCTCCCTTCATTCCTCTTCAATCCCAAGATCTGCACATTCATAAAGAGAAGAGATGTGCCATTTAGGGGTTTTCCTTAGTCAAACCTCATGTTAGTGTTTCCACTTCAACAATAGCAATTGCAATGATAAAATAATAATGGATAGGAAGGAATGATGAAATCACCAAGTGCTACAACTCACCACCCTTCAATGGTTTTCTTAAAGGACTAAATTCATACACGTCACCTCAAGGTCTTGGATCTTGCTTGCTTGATTTGTGTGAATGCTTTGGAGACCTACAAAAGTGTTAGCCTTCACAAAACAATGATAACATGAACACACATGAACTCACATAGGATTTGACATGATGTTAGGATCTTGAATTTCTACAATAAAGCTTTGAAATGCTAGTCTTGACTTGCTTGATAATGATCTTGATCATAAGTTTTCCAAATGAATACTTGTTAGATTTCAAATGAGGCAATAACTAGGTATTTATAAGCATTTCTCTAATTTCCAAAAAATTAAATCTTGATAGCTGACATTTGCAACTTGAATTTTGAATGTTAAAATGTTGACACCAACATATCCAAAATTGGTCCTTGGCAAAATAGGGGGACCCATATGCCCTAGGGCGAATGGGTCTTGGACCTATTTTCTAGGACATTAAGTGTTGTGGGAAAAATAATAACTAGATGCATTTGTTCAATGCTTGCAATTTCTCAGAATGTGGTACAAATAGGATATAGAATGCATAATTAGGGACCCAATTAGGCTCAATAATTTAGGGGGAGCAAAACCTAGTGTGAAATTTTCAAGGGTGACAATTTTCGATGCTACAACTTGAACTGTTCATAGTGGACCATTCTATATCCAATTTAGTTGACCAATCCCATAGTCCTTTTTTCTTTGTCTCATTTTCCATAGATTTAGCTATATTAACATTGTTTTCCATATCACCTATTCCCAACTTCAAATCAGGAATGAGAGAATTATAGTCCTTGGTCTCCTTCCTACTAGTTTTTTCCTCTATTTTTTTCTTTGTTTGCTCATATTTTATCATATTTCCACTACTTTCCTTGCTTGAGGAAAATTTTGGAGCAAGGTTCACTTGCTCCATGTTTTCCTTTGACAATAGGATACTATCATTTCTATCATTTTCTAGACCTTTCAAATTGTTTTGAGACAGGATATTTTCCCCTTTACCACAATCCCTAGTGTCCATGTCTAAGGCTGATTTTTGAGGAGTACATTGCTCAAATTTGGTCTTAGGCGAGAGGAGCAATTTTGGTCTTATTAGTTTCTCCACAGTAACCTTTCCACTACTTTCTCATGAGTCATTTTTGAATTCTTGTTCATGGAATGGATGGGATCCTAATTCATCCCCAATCTTTTTTTTCTTAATATTGTTCTTGTGTAGATCTTTTAAGCCAAATGAGAAGAAGACAAAGTTATTTGGAGTGTCACATTTAAGACTGTTATTTTGAGAGATCTTCTGCATTATTTTTTCTAATGCAAGCTCTTGGGCATTTTTTATGCCCTAAATTTGTTTCCACAGATTTATTTAAAATAGTATTATGTTCATCATGATGGGCCTCTTTAAGAGGCAAATGAGGAATTGCCAATACTTCGGGAGGCCCTTTTTCCTCTCCTGCATCAGTGAGATTAGGACTGCCCATTAGGGTTTTTTCCTCTATTATGTCAATATTAGTCCCAATTTCACTTGATCCTTTTTAGCCATTTATTTTGGATCCCATTTCCTTATATTTTTCTTTAGGGTTTGAACACCCTAATTCTTCATTTATTAATTTATCTAATAATTTATCTACATTTTTTTCTTTAAGAGGCAACTACGAAGCTACCATTAGTTTGGGAGATCCTTTTTCCTCTCTTACATCAGAGAGTTTAGGACCACCCATTAGGATTTCTTCCTCTATTATGTCGATATCAGTCCTAGTTCCACTTGGTCCTTTCAAAACATATGATCTGGTTCCCATTTCCTTATATTTTTCTTTAGGTTTTGAGGACCATAGTTCTTCATTGTATAATTTATTTGTTAACATAAAAGAATCTGCATTAATTCTAAATGAATTTTGTTAATTCCTTTGTTGTTGTTATTTTACCCAAGTTAGGGTTTAATTTTACCTAGTTTTTCCTTGTGTTTACTAGTATTTCAATAATTTTTGGATAGTTTCTTCTAATATGACCCTCCATCTTGCATAGAAAGAAAGCGTTCAAACCACCCAATATTTCAACCCTGTAAGCTAGTGAAGTTGTTGGAGTCTCTATTTTTATTACATCTAGAAAATATATTCTAGGGGTGAGGACTATTAAAATTTTTGCATCCATGTATAGAAGTGTCCTCTTTGCTTCTATTCTCAGAACCTTGCCTAATGGAGAGGCTAGTTGAGGTAAAAATGTCCATAGTTAAGGGGGAATGTCTTTAATATTACCCATCTAGGGTATGGTAGAGCAATTATTTCTTCTTTAACTAATTATGGAGCCCATTTTATGATCTAGAACATGGATTTACCAATGCTCCAAAACTCCTTTACAGTCACTTTCAACTGCATTTCATGATTTTTGAAGAAAACTATAAAAATTCCCTTTTGGACCATCCTATAGAAGGTGACATGAATTCCCAACTCTTTAAACCATATATTCTTTATAAATTCATCAAAATATTTAATTGTAGGCAAGCTATTAGAGTCAAGTGCTAAAAAGAATATAGCCACATTTTTAAGCCATTTTCTTCTCCATCTATTGCAAAGAGCATTTCAAAGTTTGGGGAAAGTGTTATTTTCCTCAACAATAAAAGAGAAGACTTACCTTCTCTTCCATTGTTCTTTGGACCACTTTGGCATAAACCCTTGTCTAGTTCCATGAATATAGTAGACTTTGGCACCTTCCAACCCTCTGAACCAACAACTATTTCACTAAATGATTTCGTTGGGATTTTCATTAAAGATTCATCAATTATCGAATTTTTGAAGGGGGTTTGGAGACCACATTGGCCTCCTCCATTAAAGGTTGTAGTCCCACCACCACCTTATCCTTGCAACATTAAAAAAGCCTACTTTATGTCTTTGTATTCTCCAAACTTGGAGATGGAGAAACAAGAGACAAAATCACCAAGTCAAATTGAAAATAGAAAGCACTAAATTAGAGGGTATGGGTAAAGGAAGATCAAACTAAGAAAGGGCACATGTCATTAACTCCACTTGCCCACTTATAGATCCTCAAACCTCACACTCCCTCATAACCAATCTACCAACTTCGTCTGATCATATTTTGAATATTGTACTTTCCTTTATTACCTAGAAAACCCTATCATGTTATTGCTAATCTAATTATATGATAAATTACTGGTCATCTTGATTAAGAATGGTGTATGTATTTATGGTTTTTTTATTATGTGTCAAAAATAATTCTAATGCTAACATATCTTAGTAATTTTTTTTTATAAAATAGGGTAATAGAAGTTGGTTTGACTCCATAAGACAAACTCCAAAGGAAGTGGGAATGAACGCTCATATCTCATAAGAAGCCTCGTAATGTTTGTATCTCCATAATGCTCACAAGGGTAGTTTTGGATAAATTATAGTAACAAGAAATTATAACCTATTCATCACACCTAGACCCTATTCGGTAAAGTAGTTGAAGATATTGCAACATTCTCCATAAATGATGCAAAAAATTATGCAAGAAGAATAATTCTTTTGAAAGTCTATTTCCTCTATTTCCTAGTTTATTTATTGTTGATAAAGGAACAAATTCTTTATTACTTATAGTTGGATTTAGTATTTATGATTTATGTTGAAAAATTCTATAGCAATCATGCATAAATTGCATGATGTTGAATTATAGGTGTGATTAGAGAACCAAGTATGTATGAGAAATTACATATTTTTGTGATGTTCATTTTTATTGATGACTTTTGAATGAATGTAAGAAGAAATTGTTGTCACAAAGGATTGTGCCTCGAATGCTAGGATTTAAAGCTCAACAATCTTGTGCAACATGGGGACATCCTTAGGCCTGTGGGTTGCCTAAGATGAGGATGGACTTCCAAATTATGGGTTGGTTCCCTTTGAAAACCTCCTACAACTACTGCTTGATTTGGAAAAGGGGAAGAGATTGCTTTGGAAATGAAACTCTATTGCTACTAGGAGGTGATTGACCAAATTTTTAAATTCTATTAGCTGCTCTAAACTCACAGTCAGATTTAACAAAGTGGTTTATTGCTCATATCTTAAAAATAATCATGAAATACATAAATGTTTTATGAGGTCTGTATTTAGTCTTTGAATGAAGGAAAACAAGTTTCACAACCTAAACTACCAAAACATTCTAACACAACTTATAACTTGCATTATCATGAATTCTTCTGCTTCCATAGTGCATAAACAAGATAGATTTAAAGGTTTTATAAAGGAAAACGCAATAAATGCATCAAATCATTTATTTTCCATGCTTGAAAATTAAATATCTTTGAGAAAAAATGGTTGCTCTTTATTTATCTGATAGGAATCTTTGCTATTACAAACTAAAAATGTTTCTAAAATGTTGAAAATACTTGATAAATCTGAGTTACAATGCTTCTCTTTGCTTAAAGCAAAAGAGGAAAGAAAGATCTAACTCCAAAGAGTTGGAAAAGCTTGCTTTATAGAAAGCCACCTAACTTACAATCAACTTGTATGACACCATAGGTTGCTACTCCCTTTGTGTCATTTTTTGTTGCACTTTGTCTGTCATATTATTGCACTTTTGTCTTATTATTTTTTGCTCATTTGAACTCATATTTTGCTGCACTTTTGTCATCATTATTTGAGTTGCACCTTATTTTTCATGAGTTAATTGTTTCTCATCAAGAAAAATTGTTGCTTATTGTCATATATGTCCTTATGTGTCCATGTACTCATACCAATCAATCTAAAACCAAAATTCTAGGTGTAAACATGCAATAGGTATCCAATACCTACAAAGCAATGTAATTCATTATGCCAACTCCAAAATAAATAAGATTTTCAAGTGCAAATTTCAAAGTCTTAGGGAAAGATATACAACAAACTCTACCCTCTATTATTTGCACAATCCATTGATTTGTTGTCCTTTCATAACTTGGAATTTAATCCATTGGTTGCCTTTTATCATGTGTTTGATCTGTCCATTTAATTGTGAACTCTCAATTATGGCTACCCTTTGGTGACTTTTGTAAGCTCTGCTCTATTAGTTGATTGATTGTCCACTACCATGATGCAGCAATAAGGACTATCCCTTTATTGACTATTGGTGATGAATAACTACCATGAAGCTATGTCATGTCTTTGCCCTTATCATCCTTTAATAAGGACTGGCCTCCTTTAAATCTATTGTTCTTTCATCCTTTTTATGATAAATCTTATAATTTGATTCATTGATATGTCCTCAGAGTCACATTCATAGAATTGCTAACAATACTTCAATTCATTTTCAGTATTATCCTATGAGTTGAAAGAGCCAAGGCAAAGGATGATTCAAGGCACTGTCATCCATAATAAAACCTTTATCAACTCTATCAGTCTCATAATATCAATGCACATGACTTTCATTCATTTTATATTAACTATTCATTGGTAATTTTGAAAGCTACCCTTTATCATTTGCTTGACCTTCTTTACCTTTGGCATTAGACCTCTTCAATCCATGTGATTTGCTTCCCTTCTTCATGGTCATTGACACAATCCATTGTGGGAGCTCATTTCCTTTGCTTCTAGAACCTCTATAGCCATAGCTTGTTTAGAAAACTAAAATACATGATCATTAAAACATAAATGAATCTTGCAAGATTGTGTATTTCATGCTTAGGATACTTTCGATGAATTAGACTAGCTCCTTTACATCCTTGAACTTGTCTAAATGTGTAAGAACTCCCATGACCTTGGGAAATCCATGAACTTGAAGAATATTCATAAACTCAAACTCCACTCCAAAACCATAACTTCCATCTATAAGGAGCAAAACAAGATCAAAAAATTTGGTTATATCTTCAACCTCTTCCTATTGTGACTACCGCATTACATTTATACTTTTACCTTACCACTTGTTGTCCATCGCTGCATATATCGTTTCTGAAAACCCTTTGATATTGGTCTTCATCATCATGGTTTTTACTGATGTTAATATCATATCACAGTTGTCTTTTTTTCATATTCTTATCCTATTGCTCCTACTTACAGCTTTGACAATCTCATGCTAATACGCATATACTGTTCTCCGTTCATGTATGATATATATCTTTGTTATGATTACTCTTTCTGCATTATTATCCACTACATGATTAAGCAGTTTATGTTCTTGATCGTTGTTTGCATGATACCGGCCCTAATAAAAGAATCGCCTCTAGATTTCAGTCGTAATATAAGTTGTCTCTCTTTGTTTTCATTATTCAATAGACTTTATGATAAGAAAATTAATGAAAACTTTAAATGTTAATGGCTGTACTAAGGGAGTTCTCTTTACTACCATAGCATTCATTTCTATAAATTTAAAGCATCATTGTTCATTCTGACAAAATAGCTCACCTCAACTTCCTGAGGTTTGATTAAATCTACCCTTCATTTTTGGCAGCAAAATGATACTTCGATCTAACAATTTCGATTGCTAACTTCACTTACCTTGGCATAATGAAAGTGAGTCCCGAAAACATAGCAGGTGTAATGCAAGGGTAGTTTCCGGTACGTATGCACCAAAAGGCCTATTGATGCAAAATATTTTGTTCATGCAACAACTGTTAAGAACTCAAGTGAAACTTTGCTGATCGTCACTAAAACACAATACCACTTCTCAAAGCTTTCTTTCTTTCGAAGTCGATGCTGTTATCTTGTAGATTACAGCTATTTGAGATATATTCAACCATTTGTCGCCCACCATGTTTACTGATTTCTTTTAGCCCCAGCAATATTTAGCCACAAAAAATAATAGAGATAACAATCTTGTCCCAATCATTGGGAACCTATTTTCCAATAGTCCTCTCTACCACAGGCTGCAACAAAATGTCATTGTCTAGATACAACTAAAAGAACTCCTTGATTCATCCTTAGGCTAGATGATTTAAGCTCATTTCCATTAGCATCATTGGCTTCTTGCCTTTGTTGAATAATTTCTATAGGTCTTTCTCATAAACCATATAATGATTCTGAGAAATAAGAAACTATAGTTTGTAAACTATGAACTTCAAGGGAAAATATGAGTAATACAATGAAGTCATTGTTGTGATTTAACACTTATCTAGCACTGGTCTCCGTTGTGCCATTGCTCCAATAGAATACATTAATGCAACTCACAAACTAGCAGGAATTTGTTGAGTGATCACCATGAAGGATTTACAAAATCATGTAGAATAACCTAGCGCGATGAAACCCTAAAAAGGCTCTATCACAGCCTTAACATAACTCAAACTCCCTTCAAAGATAACCTCCTTATTAATTACATGCGCATGAAGTCAAAAAGGGAATTAATATCTTATTTTCCTCTTTTTTTGCATGCATGTCTCCTTTTTTCCCTTCTATTGCATGAGATTTTACCATTAAAAATATCATGCAATAGAAGGGAAAAAATAATACATGCATACAAAAAAAGAGGAAAATTAGATATTAATTCCCTTTTTGACTTCACATACATGTAGTTAATAAGGAGGTTATCTTTGAAAGGAGTTTGAGTTATATTAGGGTTGTGATAGAGCCTTTCTAGGGTTTCATCACACTAGGTTATTCTACATGATTTTGTAAATCCTTCATGGTGATCACTCAACAACTTCTTGCTAGTTTGTGAGTGGCATTAATGTATTCTATTGGAGTAATGGCACAATGGAGATTGGTGCTACATAAAGTGTTAGATCACAACAATGAGTTTGTTTTATTACTCGTGTTTTCCCTTGAAGTTCACAGTTTACAAACTATAGTTTCTTCTTTCTCAGAATCATTATATGGTTTACGAGAAAGACCTGTAGAAATTATTCAACAAATGAAAGAAGCCAATGATGCTAGTGGACATAAGCTTAAATCATCTAGCCTAAGGAGGCATCAAGGATTTCTTTTAGTTGTATCTGGACAATGACATTTTGTTGCAGCCTATGGTAGAGAGGATTATTGGAAAATAGGTTCCCCATGATTGGGACAAACTTGTTATCTCTGTTATATTTGTGAAGCTGGAAAATCTATTGTCAGAACAAGAAAAGCAATGAAAGATGGTGGAATGTAAAATGGTTAGAATATTTCTCCAAATATGTATGATTTCTATAAGATAACAACATCAACTAGAAGAGGAAAATCTTTGAGAAGCTGGTGCTATTGAACAACTGTTGTGAAGGTCAGCCAAAAGTTTCACTCAAGTTCTCAATGCTTTTAGTTGTTGCATGGATTCTGGAAATATATTTTTGCATCGATAGGCCCTTTTGTTTAGTTACATACCTGTATATTTGGATCCACCCTTGCCTTGTTATATGTTTTTTCAAGTTTCCCTTTCTTTGTGCAAAGGTAGAGTAGAGGTTATTGATCAAAAGAAATTGTTAAGATCAAGTGGCACACGTTTTTCCTTACAGATGAAGGGTAGATTTGAAGAATCAAACTTGTAGGAAGTTGAGTGAATAATGTTTTTCCTAAGGACAGATAATGGTTTTTAATTTTATAAAATGAATGCTATGGCATTCAAAGAAAAGAACTCCATGAAAGGTGCCATGAGCATTTAAGAAGAAGTTTTCATTAAATTTTTCTTATCATAAGGATTTGTTGTTATTGAATGTGAAATGATAAGGGATGGCCATATTTTGAATCAAATATAGGGTAGTGTTCATTTGTTAGGACGAACATGACAATCATGCAAACATTGATCAAGAACATAAACCTTGAAACAATGTAGTGGACAGTCCAATGTGTAAGGAAAGAGAGTACAGTCACCAAGCAAGATATATCATACATGAGGATAGTCAAAAAGGCATTTGTATGCATGTTAATAGGGACTATTAAAGTGCAAGGAGCAGTAGGATAAGAATATGAAAAGACAAACTTGTGATATGATAATGCTCAAGTAAAGACCATGATGATTGAAGTTGAGGGTAGTTATCAAAGGGTTTTCAAGAACAATCCTAATCACACAATGGATAGCAAGTCATAAGGTAGCAGTCTAAATGTAACGTGGCATTCACAATAGGAAAAGGTTGAAGATACAACCAAATTTTTTGACTTTGTTTTGCTCCTTATAGATGGAAGTTATGGTTTTGAAATGGAGTTTGGGTTTATGAATATTCTTCAAGTTCATGGATTTCCCAAGGTCATGGGAGTTCTTAAACATTTAGACAAGTTTAAGGATTTAAAGGAGCTAGTCTAATTCATGGAAAGTATCCTAAGTGTGAAATACACAATCTTGCAAGATTCGTTTATGTTTTAATGATCATATATTTTAGTTTTCCAAACAAGCTATGGCTACAAAGGTTCTAGAAGCAAAGGAAATGAGCTCCCACAATGGATTGTGACAATAACCATGAAGAAGGGTAGGAGAGCACAAGGATTGAAGAGGTCTAATGCCAAAGGTAAAGGAGGTCCAGCAAATGATAAAAGGGGTAGTTTTCAAAATTACCAAAGGACAGTCCATATAAAATGAATGAAAGTCATGTGCATTGATATTATGAGACTGACAAGTTGATAAGGGTTTCATTATGGATGATAGTGCCTTTCATCCTTTGCCTTGGCTCTTTCAATGCATAGGATAGTACTAAAAATGAATTGTAGTACTATTAGCAATTCTATGAAAGTGACTTTGAGGACAGATCAATTAATCAAATTATAAGATTTATCATAAAAAGGATGAAAGAACAACAAGTTTACAAGAGGACAGTCCTTATTAAAGGATGATAGGGGAAAAGACATGGCAAAGCTTCATGACAGTGATTCATCACCAACAGTCAATAAAGGGAAAATCCTTATTGGTGCATCATGGCAGTGGACAGTTAATTAGTTATAGAGCAGAGCTTGCAAAAGTCACTAAGGTCAGCCATAATTGAGATTTCACAATTAAATGGATAGATCAAACACATGATAGAAGACAACCAATGGATTAAATGCCAAGTTATGAAAGGACAAAAGATCAATGGACTGTGCAAATAATAGAGGGTAGAGTTTTGTGTATCTCTTTCCCTAAGACTCTAAAATTTGCACTTGAAAATATAATTTATTTTGGATTTGGCATAATGAATTACATTGCTTTGTAGGTATTGGATACCTATTGCATGTTTACACCCAAAATTTTGGTTTTAGACTAATTGGTATGAGAATATAGACACATAAGGGCAGATATGACAATGAGCAGCAAAAAATCATGACAAATAAGGTGCAACAAATAATGATGAAAAAAGTGCAGCAAAATATGAGTTCAAATTAGCATTAAATAATAAGACAAAAGTGCAGCAATATGACAAAGAAAGTGCAACAAAAAATGACACAAAGGGAGCAACAACCTATAGTATCATACAAGTTGATTGTAAGTTAGGTGGCTTTCTATAAAGCAAGCTTTTCCAACTCTTTGGAATTAGTTCTTTCTTTCCTCTTTTTCCTTAAGCAAAGAGAAGCATTGTAACTCAGATTTATCAAGTATTTTTAGCATTTTAGAAACATTATTATTTTTTTAACAATGAAGATTACTTTCAAACAAATAAAGAGAAATAGTTCTTTCTCAAAGATATTTGGTTTTCAAGCATGGCAAATGAATGATCTGATGCATTTATTGTGTTTTCCTTTATAAAACCTTTAAATCTGTCTCATTTATGCACCGTGGAAGTAAAATAATTCATGATAATGCAGGTTCTGAGTTGTGTTAGAATGTTACAGTAGTTGAGGTTGTGAAACTTATTTTCCTTCATTCAAAGCCTAAATGCAAACCTTCTCATAAAAAAATTATGTATTCCATGATTAGTTTTAAGATATGAGTGAATAAACCACTTTGTTTAAATCTGATTGTGAGTTTAGAGTAGCTAATAGAATTTAAAAATTTGGTGCATCACCTCCTAGTAGTAGTAGAGTTTCATTTCCAAAGCAGTCTCTTCCCCTTTTCCAAAGCAATCAATAGTTGTAGGAGGTTTTCAAAGGGAACCAACCCATAATCTAGAGGTTCATCCTCATCTTAGGCAACCCACAGGCCTAAGGATATCCCCATGTTGCATAGGAGTGACGAGCTTTAAAGCTTAGCATTCAAGATGCAATCCTTCATGACAATGGAAATGTAGCTTTGTTTTACTTTTTATAAATCTAGAAATCTATGTATATGATGACATTATGAGTTTCTAGAGGTTCCATCCTCTAGAGAGTTGACTACTCTATTGGAGAAGATAAACTATTTGTAGATAAGTGTTTTCAATATTTGATGTTATTTTGAATTATTGTGTTTCTATTGAAGTAACTACATTCAACAAATTGAATAAAATATTTAAGTTCTCACCTACAAGATAATTCATTCTATGTTATTCCAATATTATTTATATTATTCAATGTTATGTGTATTTTCCAATGTATTCATAGTATGTTGAAATTTTTTATCCTGTAAAAAGAAAGTAGTAAGTAGTTTTACTTTAGGATTTCATTCATTGAAGATGTCTTTAAGAGTTTAGTGTGTTGATCCACTTTCTAAAAATAGTCAAGTATTTGAAATCTTTGTTCCGATTCTATAATAACTTCTAAATATTTTCCATAGTTTAGATTTTTAGTATTTTCCTAGTTTAGATTTCAAATGCTTCATAGTTTAGATTTTTTCTATGCATAAACAATCCTTCTATTATGTAGCTTAAAAACAATCATTGGAAAGAGATATTTGATTTTATATTGCATATAGCCATCAAACACCACCTATGTTGATTAAAATTTATTGAAGTATGAGGTTTGCACCTTATCCCTCCTAAATATCAAGCCTTTCTATTATTTAAACTTCAACATATGGGGCATCAACAATTATTATCCTCTAATGAACCAAAATTACAGGCCCAATAAAACCCCATACACTCTTCCAAACCATGCATCTATATGCATACACAATTGCTTATTGTGCATATATTTATTAGCACATGCATAACATGATCATATCATAAATATGTAGGTGCACAATGCTTAAATATTTTTCTTAGGATCCTTACAATGGCGCTTTCATTCATTTCAAAATACAATATGAGGGAAAAATGAAATACTTGGAAAAATTACAACTTGTATAAGTTCTTCCTCTAACTTTACAAATCTAAGCCGCATAGGAAATAGTTCTTTAACAATCTAAGAGTAGATTCACCACCTCTCTAAGAGGATGGAACCTTTTAATGCATCATCACTTCATAGCTGAAATAATATTTTGAGTTTAGCATAGTTAGGGTCTTCACTTTGCAAACACTTAAAAACTAGCCCAATGAAATATTTTATTGAGTTTGAATCCCTAGTTAAGTCACCAATTTGCTGGTGTTATTTTATGTATTAAACCCCAACCCTAAGGTTCTTACTAATATATGAGCAATATGAGCAATATGCCTTTACATTCATGGAGGATACCTATACTCAATTTAGGGATTAGAAAAGGTCAATGAACAAAAGGACTATGAACCTCTTCTACACATTGAGCCATGTTAAGCTCAAGAGGGTATTCCTACAAATATTTTAAAGATAAAACAAACAAAACCTAGAGTAAATCCTCACATAAATGTTACTCTACATTTAGATTTGATTAGTATTCTTTGTAAAGGATCATTATATAGTCAAAGGACATATCTCTTACTTTAGGTAGCTAGGTTAGTGATGTAACTTAAGATAAATTTTGGTTATTAATCTCTTCAGATATGTGCGCTAGTAGTTTCTTACAATATCACTAACCTAGTATAATATATTATGTTAGTCCCCTATAGTTTTTAATAGTTATAGGCTTGCAATGGTTTTAGTATAAATGTATGACAATGGATTGTACATAATATCCAAGAACAACCAAAAATAAAAGATAAAATGAAAAGGTTTAAAATCATTTTTATTTATAATGAAGTGAATCATCAACTTTCAACTATCAAACTATTGCCTATTCCTACAACAACAAAGTAAAATCCAGATAAAACCTTATAACCAAGTAAACACTGACATTTAGATGGGCCTAATGTTCTTGGATCTATCTTGAAAATCTTAAAATCTCAAATACCCTTATGCGTTAGAGATGAAATTCTACTTAATAATCCATAGCTAAATTTCTTTTTATATTTTATTCAAAAAAGATTTCTCAACCATGCACAAATTGTATAAAGTGAAACTATTTTATTGCACCCCTTAAATCTAAACTAACGAACCACTAATATACAAAACAAGTGTGAACCGAGGAACTCCCTAAATTCTCTAAAACAATCAAACAACAATGGATATAGCGTGCATAAATTCCATAGAAAATGTCTTATATTAATTTACCGAATGGAGCTTACAAAGTTACTAAAACTTTAAATAGAAATAAAATTGTTATTATATTCGTAGAATATTTGTATATAGGTGATCTATAGCATGACCTAAAAGAGTCTCAATACTTCAAAACTTGCCCAAAACAAATAGAGATTAACCCCTTACAAAATAAAATAGACCCATATATACCTCAACCACTAAAGCACATGGTCCCTTTGTATTTGCAGAGGATACCCATATTTGTGATGTCACCATATCCAATGCATGTGCATTAAGGTAATCTTCATGGGACCCTAAATGCACCTTTAGGAGTGAAGAATTGATCATTCTATAATTTTACATCATGTTGATCATTTTCCTTAGGATTTGTGTATACCTAAAGAGAGAATAACTATCAAATTATTTGAAACATGATATAGGAGATGTTACGAATGTTTGGGCTCTACAATCTCAATGATCATAATAAATTAGGCTATGGTAATTTTATTCTTCCCCCTAGAAATTTGTGTGCTTTAGAAGTTTTTTTGCACAATCAGATATGATCTAGTAGTTGCAACAACTGACTGGTTCATTAATGGTCCTCTAGATTATATAGGGGGTAGTTGAGGTACATTGGGGCATTAATATTTTTCAATGTTCTTTTCTATATTTTAGAACTCATTATATTTTCTCTTTAATTGCTATTTCAAACCTTTCTACCTTTCATGAACCATATTACACCTTTGTGGAGTTTGTGAACTCACAAACTCTTTGACATTGTGAACCTTATCGACCTATTAGTAGGTTTGTAAACCCATGAAATTGCCAACTTTTAAAATTGGCCCTTTTTCTTTTCTTTTCTCTCCTTCCTTTTAGCTTGTCGCATTATCAACATAGTGGAGAGCTTATGAACCCTTATCACCTTTTTACAAGTTTCATGAACTTACAAACTATGTGATGCAAACTTCATCATTTCATTCCTTCT